>JASJET010000327.1:0-51523 GCA_034092305.1 Diaprepes abbreviatus | reverse complement strand
ATCTTTCCAAGCTAGAAGTATCAGCCTTAAAAGAACTTCGAAAGCATGAATCCATAAAGATTTTACCAGCGGACAAGGGAAATGCAACGGTGATAATGGACATCGTAACGTACGACCAAAAAATCGGATATATCCTGGAAAAAGGAAAATATAGACAATTATCTCGTGACCCCACTAAATCTATAGAATCAAAAATCTACAGAACACTAAGGAAATACCAAGACCATATACCTGACAACCTACGATCGGCGCTCACACCACACTACAGTAAGCTACCACATCTTTACGGACAACCAAAAATTCGTAAAATGAACATACCATTGAGGCCAATAATCAGCTCCAAAGGATCCCCAACAAATGCACTGGCGAATTTTCTTTTAAAAATCATACAACCTTTAGAAGGTAAGACGAACACATATGTTAAAAATTCCACACATTTCGTGAACATTATTAGTAGCATCAATCTAGAGCCAGACGACAGGCTAATAAGTTTTGATGTAGAAAGTCTGTATACTAATATACCATTAGGGGAATCACTAGACTTAATCAAAACTAGACTTTCAAATGATACTACTTTATCAGATGGAACCACATTACCACTGGACGGGGGTGATGGATCTTTTGGAGTGTTGCCTATGTAGTGCTTACTTTCAAGTAAAGGACAGGTTCTACGCTCTCTCCAGTCGTCGCCAATATATATATATATATATATATATATATATATATATATATATATATATATATATATATATATATATATATATGGAATGGTTCGAAACTCATGCCATAGAAACGGCAACAGTAAAACCGAAAGTCTGGTTGAGATATGTTGTTGATACTTTCAACGTATGGAAGGGCAATGATCAAGAACTTAATGATTTCTTGAAACATCTGAATACCATTCGACCTATAATTAAGTTTACCATGGAAAAAGAGGTAAATGATCAATTGCCCTTCCTAGATGTCATGGTGAACCGTTCAAACGAAACTATTGAAACTTCAGTATACAGGAAGCCAATATATTCTGGGCTATATCAATCACAGTTCTAATGATTCTTTTGTAACAAAACAGGGAATTATACACAAACTCTTTAATCGTGCTATATCTAAATGCAATAATGCCGATTCATTGGATTTACAACAGAATGGTTATCCTTTAAAATTAATTGACGATGTTATAAATAACTTTAGATCAACGACCACTGGAGAGTAAGAAACATTTCCTTCTTGACAATTCTGTACATTAAAGGAACTTCGGAGAAAATAAGACGAATTGCCAGAAGTTATAATATAAAAACAACCTTTAAATCAGGAAATATATTTAGAGCTTATTTAGCAAAAACGAAACAACAAATAACCGATAAGAAAGAATGTGTTTACAAAGTTCCATGTGAGTGTGGTTTAATGTATATTGGAGAAACCAAATGACCACTAGAAGTTAGAATTAAGGAAAATAAAAAGGAGAAAAGTCGAGATCAGGTATTGAAGAACACGCCTGGGATAAACAACAGTACATAAAATGGTTTAAAGGTGCAGCAATATATATGGAACCCAACACGAAAAAAAGAAAATTTATAGTAGCAGCTTACATTAAAAATAATAATGGAATCTTCAGTAAACCGAGTGTTGAGATACCTAGTCTTGGCAACCACTACTCTGTAACATCAAATCATTAAGGTGTGTACAGTGAAGCGAAACTTTTCGCTTCAATGGACACAGTCCCTATATAAGCTCGTAGCCTCAAGACAAAACATTCAGTTCATACTTGATAACGATTAGAGATACAACCTAATCGAAACGTCGCAAAAATAAATAAAAATAAAAACAATGCAAGTCCGACAACCACACTTTAATGTATTTTTAAGTCTAGGGCCAAAATTCATTGAAGATTCGAAAGACGGATATTCAAAGAAGCAGCATATTTTCAACTGATCTTCGTGAATGCTCCTCGACCGCAGCGCTCACGCGGATAATGTTTTTATTTGATCGCACACGTCTCTTTCGAGGTCCACCTAAATGGTTTAATATACATCCAGTTGCTCTGAACTTCGCTACCCACAACTTGATTAACCAAACACTTGATCTATCATCAAAACAGATCTTAAAATGATTACAAAACTTGCGTCTTACTTTACTAACCAAAAAGCCATTGCAAAAATACGCTTCCACTGCGTAAGCACGGTGGGAGTTAGACTACTGTTACCACTCCCCTCCCACTATCTCCGTTTCTTGCCCAAATATTTGCGTTTAAAGTTTGAATTCGACTTTTATTTATTATTATTAATTATCCTTACTCATTTTAACGTAATAATCATAATCAATCACGAAATTTAAAGTATTAATAAAATTAATAAAAAACTGCAAAACCCATTAGCTGCTAAAACTTGTTTATAATGATTTAAGTGAAAAATTATTGGAGCTTTTCACTTCATTGTACAATAAGTTGACATACGATATTGGCTAAATTTACCACGGAGCCGTAGCCAACATGATAAAGCTGGTGTCAAAAAGATAATAGAACAGTTGAACGTCTTTGTTGGAACTAAATGAGTGTTCTTAAATCAAACTCCAATATGGCGGGTAGTGTATACCGCTAATCGACCGGAAACTTAAGATTAGAGACTTCACTTCCGCATCGCACTCGGTCTTTCCCTGTGTGTACACGTGCACATTAGTTGTGTATAGAAGAATAAAATTACGTCGTGTTCTAGATTATTATTTTGAGGGAATATTTTTGATAATATTGAAAAAGAATATCTATAATAGGAAAGAAACAAGAACAACGAGTATGATACAGTCCATCTATTGCAACAAATTTAAATTGGTTATGTATTATAGCCAATAAGGAAATGTTCAGGGTTGTATTTAAACAACTATAATTTTATTTCCAATTATATAAGAGAAACTATTTTAGTTCTTAACAAAGTGAAAACTCTTATACTATAAAGACAAACGTACTATGTTCTAACCACGGTTAGAGACAAAGCGCTATCTCAGGTTGCAAGAATACCAGGAAAGAGTGGGAACTTTTCCCATGGTAATGCATCGGTTTCGAACTTATTGGTTCTCTTCAGTACAGAGTAAGCAAGCTTACCCCAACATCGGGTAAGTAAATCCCTTAGGCAACTTGTATTCGACAAAATATAAAATGTAATACAGACAGGCCATCTTCCAGCATTCCACGCTATCTAAATATTTAAGTACATTACATTGACATTTGGTCTATATATATATATATATATATATATATATATATATATATATATATATATATATATATATATATATATATATTGCCAGGTGTCTGACATCTGAACAATCAGATTGCAGAAATTTTTTATGTTTTGACCGACTATAAAAAGGCAAGGCGTAGGAATTTCGAAAGACTTGAATTTATCAGTTTGCTAAAAGCATTGCGTTTCTCGAGCTCCCGAAAATTTACATAACCTCAAATTTTCAATTGTTTAAAAAAAAGGAATCGAAAGTTTTCTACGTCACAAGAAAACAAAAGGAAAAATTTTGTTTTTAAAAGAGGTTATGTGATTTTGTTGTTGTCAAATAAAAAAGAAATTAATAATTTAATTAAAGTAATTAGTAAAAGTTTACAAGCTTGTCTTGTAAAGTAATTGTTCAATTCTCAGACATCAACAAATACGATAATATTGTAATAAGAAGAATATAAAAAAAAATTGAATTGAATTGAACTAAGAAGAACATAGCTGAACGAGACTTTGAAAAATACTTGTCAATTCCTTACTTTATAGGAAAAGACAACTAAAATATTTTTGGTGATTTGGAAGTTTTTGAAGAAGAAAATAAATAAAATAACTGGAATTGTGTTTTATAATATATTGTGACCAAATAAAAGAAAACAGAACAAGGTATTTATATTAGATAAGGCAGTAGAAAGCTTTTAATTTTTCGTAGACATTGAAAACTATCATCCAGTAATAACCTAACTTTTCTTAAAATAAAAATAATTATATTAATAAATCATAGTTTGCTATACTAACCTGTTAGAATCATAAATAATATTTATCATCATCAATATCAGGTGTGAAACTATATTAACTACTTGAATCACAACACAGCACACGATAATTTGTTTAAAATAATATTATTTTATGAAACAAACGACGCTTTCTATATAAAACTGCACTATAGCCATCTTGTAGACGATTGTAAAACTAAAACGGTGCCAATTTTGTGATACAGGTTGTTAAAAAACAATGCCTGGTAGATAAAAGTAAATAATAAGTAATATTGATTGCAAATAGTGTTGGTTGAAAGATAAAAGTATTGACCATTTATTTTCATCTGGGAATAATTAATAATATTGTGTCATTTTTTTATATTGTTAAATAAAATTTATATTTTGTGTTTTAATCATTCTGTGTATTGATTGTCTGATTGATATCTAATAAACAACTGATCTCACCTGAGAAGGAGTCAATTAATAGGTAGGAACACATTTACATCTATATAGAATATTTTGAAAATTGAAGATAATTAAAATTGATAAGAATAGTTATAATTTATTATCATTATGTTTACCTGGCGCTCAACAAATAAATACTAATTTTTAATTAAATTTTGGGAATATTTTAAATATAAATTCAGAGATAAAAAAATAATAAAGTTTCCTAAATTTTATTTAATCGGGCAGTATTTTGTGCGGGTGCAAT
The DNA here is from genome assembly GCA_034092305.1 of Diaprepes abbreviatus. Lineage (NCBI taxonomy): Eukaryota > Metazoa > Arthropoda > Insecta > Coleoptera > Curculionidae > Diaprepes > Diaprepes abbreviatus. The sequence goes on along the minus strand of JASJET010000327.1, from coordinate 46,838 downwards.
ACCCATAATCGTTACAATATATATATATATATATATATATATATATATATATATATATATTAATAGCCTAGTAACTTGCAAACTAAATAAAGAGTTTAGGAAAAAAGCGTAGTGTAGGATCTCTCCCTGGTTGCCTGGTGGTAAATTTGACGTTGACAGTGATATTCAAAGTCATTTCAGTATTATTCTGATTTTGCTTAAAAAGAACACCTATTTGTTTAATGAATAAATGAAAATTAGAGACAAATTAACTCTGCTAACGTGAGTGACTTCAAGGCTCTAACCTGTGCAAAGAATATAGTGCCGTTGAATAGTTCAATAACTAGAATATGGCAAAATCGGTAAATTTTGAGTTAGAATACTGGGTATTCTTTTTTTAATGTAATGAAAAAAGATAATAATACATTATCTCGTGTTTAGTGAAAACCTACCCTTAATAAAATATGAAAAATTGAGTCTATTAAATTTAATCTTCAATCGCCGAAAAATAGAAAAAAATGCGATGAAAGTTTATTTTAAGCTCCACCTATTTGGAAAATTCCGGAAAAATTTCTGAGGAATATGTAACGGTTATACGCAGAAAACAAATGGAACATATTGTCAAATTGATTTTTAATTTTTTTACTCATTATCCCTACTTCGAAAAACTTAAAAAAATATATTGACGCAAACTATACGTTCTAATTTTTTTAAACCCTAAGTATATTTTTATTTTTTTTAACAATTATTTTTCTTATTTGCCAAAAATTCTTAAAATATTTTTTTACAAAGCAAAGAAAGATTTTTTTATATATATCCAATTATATAATATAAACCCCTTCCTTCAAAATCGTCTGGATAACAGTTTATTCTGCCATTTAAGTGTAATAATGCTAAAAAACAGAGTTGCTTGCGAACAATAGAAATATGATCACGCTTCACAGGTAGATCGCTACAAACTGTATTTTATAAAACTAAACGTCAAAAAAAGCTATTTTTATTCAATTTCTGCTGATGTAATGATGCCCGACAATCACTCATATAAGTTTTAAAATTTTGACGTTTATAAACTCTAAAACGTATTAAGATTATCAGTCAAGTCCATAATACAAGGAATAAATTGAAATTCACGCCCTTTGAATAAAAAACTAGTTATATACTTTCGAGAATATGCTTTGAAATATATTTTCGCCATACTACTAAGCAATTTCCACGGCCTTTTTCCAAATGAGAACCCGCTAAATCTTCTTGATACGCCCCTCATAAGACTTCCGTTTCTCTCTTACGTGTTTGTCGAGAGCCAGAAATGAAATTGCTTGAATATTGAATTGCTCAAATTTAAATATAAAGTGGAACTCGTAATAAAATGGCGGAGCCGAGAAATTCAAATGGAAGTGTTTGGGATGCATTTTCGTTGGGTTATGGAAGCCCCGCTATCATCAAATAAACTTTATGGTTCGCTGTATTAACTTCCGAGATTTTCCACTTTTATTTTCTGATTAAGGCTCTAGAGGAATATTATTATGTGTTCCTTCTATGTTCCCGTTTTTCTTTTATTACGTAGCATGGCCCTTGATTTAAATAAAAGCCTATATAGCATTAAATTCTTTTTATTCCCTTTTTATGCAGGATTTTCATACTGACTTTTGTGCGTACAAAATTACTTTGTGACATTAACGTTCTTTAATTAAACCCTTAACAACTAGATTTACTAAAAATATTTCAGTTCTAAACAGGATCTAGTAACGACGAAAATTAAATCATCTGGACGAACAACTCTGATGTGCATTTACAGTAACACATACAGGGTCAGTCATAGTTATATATATATATATATATATATATATATATATATATATATATATATATATATATATATATACATTTTCTAATATTTTCTTGGGTATAGGTTTTTCCATTAGAGAAATAAAGGACACTAATTTTTCTTGACGTTTCGCTCTACATAGTGAGCTTCTTCAAAAGAGCTGGTATAATTTATTCTACATCTACAAAATTACAAAGTTTTTTTTATAATAAACATATATCACAGTAATACACATTTATATTTTTAATTTAATTAAAATTAATAAAAATAAAACAGATTTTAAATAAGTCTTGAAGTTTAAAATTTTAAACCAATACAATAGGTTAAAATTGTGAAAATTATAAAATAGTACTTACCTTGAAAGTAGTTGTGTCTGTCTGTTAAAAATAAATTCAGTTATGATACTTTGTATGCAATTGCTATGGATAGATTCCTTTTTATAAAAAGCAAAAATAGGAAAAAGATTATTATTTATTTTTTAATAACATTCTTTCGTTTATATGAGTGTATATGAAATCGTCCCAAGCATCATTACTAATATTTATTATAGAGTCGCTTCAAGTATGTTTTATTACAATATCAAATTATGGTATATCTGACTTAAGTTTTTGACATCTTGCTTGTCATTTACAACATTTTTATCTTTTTTATATGTGTATCATTTCTTTGATGACTAATTTATGATAATTTCTATCAGTATCTAAAATATGGGTGTTTTTAAAATTAAATTCATGCTTATATATTTGTTCATGTTTATGTAAGGATGTTGATGCATTTTTTGTATACTTGTATCCATTCATTCTATTTTCAATATATTGTGTCGTCATGCCAATGTATTTCTTAGGACAGTTTAGGCATGGAATTGCATATATTACGTTAGATCTTTTTTTGATGGGAATTTTGCTTTTTAATTTCGCATAAAATGATCCTAGTAAATTGTTCGCCTTATGGCATACCGTTATGTTAAGCTTATCCAAAATATATTTTATTTCTTCTGACAGTTGGTTTTTTATATACGGTAATGCAATGAAAGTATTTTGTGTTTTGGTATTGTTAATTTTATTTTTTTTTGTTTGTGTTATAATGTAAAAAGGTTCTTTGTTTAATTATTTTTTTTATGAGTAGTTTGGGAAAATGGTTCATTATTAGGGTCTCTTCCACTTTTTTTAGCACTTCTGGGTGAAATTCGGGTGAAGATAATTTTATAGCTCAATCAACTAATCCAATTATGACACTATTTTTCTGTTTATGTGGATATATATATATATATATATATATATATATATATATATATATATATATATATACATATATATATATATATATATATATATAAATATATATATATATATATATATATATATATATATATATATATATATATATATATATATATATATACACAGGGTGATTCAAAAATCGATCACGAAACTTAAGGGGGTGATTCTACTTGACAAAATAAGGGTAGAGCTTCATATAATTTTTTTTCAAAATGTCATTCGTTTTCGAGTTACAAGCCGTCCAAGTTCAAGTTTTTATTTTTTGTTTTTTGAATTACTCGCTTACAGGAAAACCGATTTGACTAATATTTGAAAGATAGGCTAAGTCTTCTGCGCTTCATCATTTTAGTAACAATTCACATTGATTGTTTGCCGCTAGAGGGCACTTTACCTACATTGAAAATTGTTTTTTTTGTCATAATTTTTTAGTGTTAACAGCTACAGTAGTTTTTGGCATAATTTCTGAAAGACTGATGTCAGGCCTTTAAAAAAGGTGCTCTTTATTTACATCGCTAAACCCAACGGTTTAGACGTAAATCACCCTTAAAAATTAAGTGGTAAATTTACTTTTCTCATTTCATTACCACCAGCTACCAGGTAAATAGCTATCAAAGTATACTAGAGCTGTCAGTTTAACATCAAATAAATTCGCTTTTTAAACTATTTAATTTATAATCTTAAAATAACTAATAATGGCTAATCAGTAAATATTCATATTATGGATTATTGCGATATACATTTAATTGATAAAAATTAATGAAACAGTACTAAACAAACTAAAAAAGATTCTCAAAATGTCCCCCATTTTCTTCAATACATTTCCTAACACTCTTCAAAAAATGTCGCCTAACTCGATGAAAAATTTCTGGTGTTTCTTTAATAATTTGGCACTTTTCGATTATCCTGAAGCGAAGATCCTCGACGTTGATTACTGGAATATCGTACACCAATTGTTTCAAATGACCCCAAAAGAAAAAATCCATAGGATTAAGGTCTGGTGACCTCGCTGCCCATGCCAATGGTCCACTTCGTCCTATCCATCGCTCAGGATACGTTGTATTCAAATACTGTCGGACACGTATACTAAAGTGGGGCGTATACTAAAGCGTCTTGGAGGATCCACATGTTGGCCCTTACTTCCAATGGCACATCTTCCAGATACAATGGGAGACGATTTTGGATAAAATCTAAGTATACGTCACCAGTTAATGGGCCATCAAAGAAATGAGGACCAATAAGGTAATCTCCTATTATCCCTGCCCACACATTTAGTGAAAATCTACGCTGATGTTTCGTTTCTACCACATTGTTTGGGTTCTCGTAAGCATATGTGTGGATGTTGTGTAGATTTGTTATGCCATCACGAGTGAAACCAGCTTCGTCAGTGAATAATATGACGCCAATTAATCGATTATCGTGTTCATACTTAGCTAGGATCTGATTGCACATTTCCATCCGTCTCGGCCGATCATCGTCATAGAGAGCCTGCACCTTTTTTGAATGAAACGGGTAGAGTTGTTCTTCTCTTAGTATCCTCCATGAACTAGCCTGACAGAGCCGCACTTCATTCCCAATTTTTCTAGTACTAATACCTGGATTATCTTCAATAATTTCAAGCACTCTTTCTTCTTGTTGCACGTTTCTAGCAGTTCTAGGTCTTCCCCTATTTCCATTATAACTTTTAAAGGAACCACATTCCGCAAGCCTCCTGTGCACACTGGAAAATGTTTGAGCATGAGGGATATTTCTTTCCGGATAACTCTCCATATAATATCTTCTTGCCAACTCTGCATTACCATTTGCTTTTCCATAACAAAAATGGATATCACAATATTCGATATTTGAATATTGGTGATTAGCCATTATTAGTTATTTTAAAATTATAAATTAAATAGTTTAAAAAGCGAATTTATTTGATGTTAAACTGACAGCTCTAGTATACTTTGATAGCTATTTACCTGGTAGCTGGTGGTAATGAAATGAGAAAAGTAAATTTACCACTTAATTTTTAAGGGTGATTTACGTCTAAACCGTTGGGTTTAGCGATGTAAATAAAGAGCACCTTTTTTAAAGGCCTGGCATCAGTCTTTCAGAAATTATGCCAAAAACTACTGTAGCTGTCAACACTAAAAAATTATGACAAAAAAACAATTTTCAATGTAGGTAAAGTGCCCTCTAGCGGCAAACAATCAATGTGAATTGTTACTAAAATGATGAAGCGCAGAAGACTTAGCCTATCTTTCAAATATTAGTCAAATCGGTTTTCCTGTAAGCGAGTAATTCAAAAAACAAAAAATAAAAACTTGAACTTGGACGGCTTGTAACTCGAAAACGAATGACATTTTGAAAAAAAATTATATGAAGCTCTACCCTTATTTTGTCAAGTAGAATCACCCCCTTAAGTTTCGTGATCGATTTTTGAATCACCCTGTATATATATATATATATATATATATATATATATATATATATATATATATATATATATATATATATATATATATATATGAATAAAAGTTATTGGATTTCAAGAGAGATATCCAACAGGGACATTGAATTTGACCTTGAGAGTGAGTGAGGGTTCTTTCAAGGTTGAGTATTTATTTTCTGAATGGGGCCCCTCTTTTTTATGTTAAAAATGGAAAGTCGGAAGACGTCACTCGAATATCAAATGAGTTGAATCTGAGTCTGAGCAGGCAATTATCCAGATGAAACCTGACGAATATCTAGTGATCTAACTGTGACCTTAACCCTCGATTTTCGAGGTTATTTTAAGGTTTATATTGTAGTATGAATAGGACTCGTGAATGTCATATTAAAAATAACAAAGATTATCATGAAGGAAAGGTTAAAAATCTGGTGACCTTGACCTTCATATTCAAAGTTATTTGAAGGCAATATTGTGCTAAATCTATGAAGCCCCTATTTTTCAATTCACAAATTCATAGTTCGCGAATTCCTCTTTCAGATATATATTTATGTCGTAAGTGAAAATTATCTCATATTCATAAAAAAAACAACTTAAAACTTAGTAATCGACCCATGGGATTGAACTCAAATATTTAAAAAAATAATAATAAGACTTAAAACAGCATAGTATGACCAGATTCAAATTTGACATTAAACGTACACGTTAAGAATTCATGTTGAACTCAAACTTTTAATAAATCAAAGATCTATGAATAAATGGCAACTAATGAATTCGGATTTCGGACACATTAGGAGAAAAGTACAGCATCTTACGGCTCATAATCCAGGGCAAAATAAGTGGCAGAAGAGGCGTGGGACGACGACGAATTTCATGGCTAAAAAACCTAAGGGAATGGTTTGGATGCAGTTCAAACAACTATTTAGAGCAACTGCCTCAAAAATTAAAATAGCTATTATGATTGCCAACCTCCGCAATGGAGAAGGCACTTGAAGAAGAATGAATTTTACTATAAATTGTTATTTTGGGTTAAAAGAATCCCTTCAATGTGCAGAACTGCTAGAATCCCAGTGTCTAGGTTTATTTCGGTCTAAATTACTCAAGAACACGAAACAGGTAAAAGATAAGGTAATTTACTCAATAGCCGGAAATATCTTAACGATTTTACAACTCAAAATCCCAATGGATGGATCATATAAAATGAGATGTAAGATCTACAGTTTTTATTGTTTCAGAAAATAAAATACAAGACAAATGGCCTCGGCCTTATTTATATCAAAGATATAAGTTTACAAATCATGCTCCTTCTACTAAGCGTCAAAAATTTAAAAATGATGATAGCTTCAAAATGACCGATATATGAGTTCCTAGGTAACAATAGTCGGCTGAAATAAACTTGTTAGATGAGCCATTTATTAATCGTCAGCATTTTCAGCTCAAAATTAAGTAAGTAACCCATAAGTTATTTTTAAATTAAAGAAATACAATTCCCGTCGGTAATGGTACCAACGCAGAACAGGTAATGAAAAAGTTTCCTGCAAAAAATTAAAGTAAACGAAAAACATATCTCTCTTGCAACAATTATCGATTTTCTGAAAGTTTTGTAACCCGTAGACTAAATGTCGCTAAATTACAAAACAAAAATTTATAAAACCTCAAAATAAAAATAACAAACAAATATTATGTAGATTATGGGATGTGTTGGGGAGCTTTATAAAGAGAGCAGCTCAAAAAAGCCTTGACAGGAATGAAAATAAACTAGAACATAGAAAAAAATAATTAAGATATGATGAGATGAGTCTAAAATGAGATTCTGCAAAAAGCAACACTTACAAAAATAATTTGTCAATGCAAATTCGACAATGACAGAATGTATGAAACTATAATTTACAGAAAACTGTAATAAAAAAGGATGAAAGGAAAAAATTACACTCGTATAGTAGACAAGAAAACAGAGGTTTAATTGGAAAAAAGGTAACAATAAGTTCAAATAATAATAAGCATAAATACAATCACTCACAGTACACCAAATGTCAAGCAAAACAACATAAATAGAGGTCAAACAGAGATAATCAAATTTAACTTAAACCGTACTTTGTCGTGTAGAATTACGGATATTTTTAGAAAAACTAAATATGCAACTAACCGAGAAATAGTATGTTATTATTCAAGGATTTTATGAGAGATACTTGGAGAAAAGAATGGTTTTGTCCCTAAATGTAAGTATTTAGAAAATAAAGGGAAAATTAATTGAATTAGCCATAGTAAACTTAAACTAAAATTTGATCTGTGACAATATATCAACTAAATATTTATGTAAGAATGATAATTTTGAATTTAAAAGTGTTTTGTTAAAATGTTTTGACGGAAATGAGTAAAGATGTGAAATTCTCGTTTTTATTTTCAGTGTTAGCATAGACTTCGAAATATACATAGACGCCATTAAATGCTAATTGATCTATTCATATTAATTATCACGCTATAATAAGGAGAATCTTGTTACTTTTTAAACTACGATAATTGATTCTAAAAGTTGTGCATTTGATGATGTCTTCGTATTATTCACGATGTTTGATGATATTATAACACAGGATGTTTTCTTTAAAGTTTAGAATAGGTGGAAAACGTCATTGAATTAGAATGACTGCTGATGACGATGTAATTATAGATATTGAATGATTTCTTATAGAGGTTAAGCCAGCGTAGTAAATATATTAATGTTTTAATGGAGTTTTTTTTTTATCTGGAATGAATTTTGTTCTTAAATATAGGAGCATTTAGGCAGAGGTTCTACAGAAAATAGTCCCACCGGTGAATGCAAAAAAATGTTAAGAAAACCCATTAATAAATGTAAAGTCGTTCAAAGGTTCAAACCCGGTAGGGCTTCGATGATAAACGTACTACTATTTGTTTAAGATTTAATGACGATTTAGATACTCTGTAAAATATTTTTATTTTCTTGTTTTCTAGATTATTTGAAAGATTTATTGAATGCATAAAAATAATTATAAGATTATATCACAAAGGCGTACGTAGGGATGTTTAAAGACTGGAGAAAATGTTGTATATCGCCTGGAATAGATAACATTTTGAAACGCACCAAATAGGTATTAATAAATCAATAAAATTTTTTGGAACTTCACATTTATTTCCGGACAGAAGGTATGAATGACCCAATAAGTTAGGAATTCAATATTTTTGCCTTTATAACCATTTAAATAACCATCATAATTAATCAGTTTTAAAAGGAACATCACCAATAAAAATATATCAATTATAATGATTACAACCAGATCGATTATAAAGGATTAGAAACATATATGCCCGTTGTGAATCGCCTTGTAAATGCAAATGATTTATTGATAGGTCTTAAAAGCATACGACTAAACTAAATCAATTATGACGGATACAGAGATATAGGATGTGTCAAGTACAACTGGAAATTTTATGGTAAGGTGATTTGCAATTTTATTGATAGTTTATTTAATTCTGTGTATTGAAAAGAAGGCAAGGGATGTTCTTCAGCAGCAAACACAAGAAAGACGACTCTCCTGATACCAATTATTTATTTTTAAACAGTATGTTTTGCATGTGTAATGTGAAATGAAATACCTAAAAACTGGAACATATAAAGGATGATAAAACACAATTACAAAATTTTAAACCAATGAGTATATTTTGCCAAGCTTACATTGACAGAAAATTGCGAATCTTACTAAACACCTGAACAAGCTAGTTTTAGGAAAGAAATTAATACGCTACATAACATAAAATCACTACGAAATATAGCACAGAAAGCACAGAAATATAGTATGGATCTAGATTATAAGAAGAGTTTGGATTCTATAAAGCTATGGATAATAATCAAATTTTTGGAAAACGGTAGAAAAGACTCCAGATATTCAAAAATGAAGAACATATACATATAAAGAGAGCAGATAGATGTATCACCTAAACTGTTTACGCTGGTTATAGAGGACATCTTCAAAAACTTACAGTGGGAAGAACGATGTATGACTATAGACGGAAAAAACTATCAAATCTTAGGAATGCAAACGATATAGTTTTAATTGAAAATTATCGTACCGAACTGAAGGATTTGTTGGAAGAGTTACGAGAACGATCTGAAGTACATAGAGTGAAAGAAGAAGATCAGAAACACAATAACATGCGAGGAAACAATATAAGTGGTAAACCAATATTTAGGACATGCGATAAGGATAGACAAAGAATGCAACATGCTTAATCAAAGAACCTTCCTGGCATGGACTACATTCAACAAACTAAACTACATCTTCAGAAATAAAAGTAAATATTTCACCACCAACATGAAAAATAAATTACTAGAACAATATGTAATTCCCTTATTAATATATGGACTAGAAATTTGGGTGTGAACGAAAAAAGTGTGGCATAGACAGTACTGATAGAAAAATTTAGAAATGGATGCGGAGACAAACAAAGATGGAAAATATTATACAAATAATAACAAGAGCAAGATGGAAATGGACAGGACACATGGCCAGGATGGACGCCAACAAGTGGACACGAAAAACAATGAAATGGAAGCCATGGGCGAGAAAATAGAGATCGGGACGATGCCTAATGCATTAATACAAAGAGGAAGAACAAAATGTCCGGAGCTCTAGATAGAACAGATTGAAAAAATATGGAGTATACCACCTCGTTTAACTTATCAGATGTTGTACAGAAAGGAAGAGATGAGATGGTGTGTAACATGCTAAACTTGAATCAACTTCATATCATATTTTAAGGAAATTTTGTGCAGCAAGTTTTATTGTTTACAAAAAAATTGTTTTATCTCCAAATGACATAAGAGTAATCACTTAGATTAGTTTATGAAAGTATGAGCTGCCAACTAAGAAACGAAATCTATAAAATTGAAAAAAATATACTCAAACAAAGAGAAAATTTTATCTTGTTACTATACAAATACAAATTTTTCTTATAGAAATAATATAAAAGTGGTGTCCTTGTAGAGAATGATATGAAAGTATGAGCTGCCAACTAAGAAACGAAATCTATAAAATTGAAAAAAATATACTCAAACACACAGATAATTTTATTTCGTTACTATATAAATACAAATTTTTCTTATAGAAATAATATAAAACTGGTGTCCTTGTAGAGAACGATATGAAAGAATGAGCTGCCAACTAAGAAAAGAAATCTATAAAATTGAAAAAAATATACTCAAACAAAGAGATAACTTTATTTTGTTACTATACAAATACAAATTTTTCTTATAGAAATAATATAAGAGTGGTGTCCTTGTAGAGAATGATATGAAAGTATGCGCTGCCAACTAAGAAAAGAAATCTATAAAATTGAAAAGAAAAATATACTCAAACAAAGAGATAATTTTATTTTGTTACTATACAAATACAAATTTTTCTTATAGAAATAATATAAAAGTGGTGTCCTTGTAGAAAATGATATGAAAGTATGAGCTGCCAACTAAGAGACGAAATCTATAAAATTGAAAAAAATATACTCAAACAAAGAGATAATTTTATTTTGTTACTATACAAATACAAATTTTTCTTATAGAAATAATATAAAAGTGGTGTCCTTGTAGAGAATGATATGAAAGTATGAGCTGCCAACTAAGAAAAGAAATCTATAAAATTGAAAAAAATATACTCAAACAAAGAGATAACTTTATTTTGTTACTATACAAATACAAATTTTTCTTATAGAAATAATATAAAAGTGGTGTCCTTGTAGAGAATGATATGAAAGTATGAGCTGCCAACTAAGAAACGAAATCTATAGAATTGAAAAAAATATACTCAAACAAAGAGATAACTTTATTTTGTTATTATACAAATACAAATTTTTCTTATAGAAATAATATAAGAGTGGTGTCCTTGTAGAGAATGATATGAAAGTATGAGCTGCCAACTAAGAAAAGAAATCTATAAAATTGAAAAGAAAAATATACTCAAACAAAGAGATAATTTTATTTTGTTACTATACAAATACAAATTTTTCTTATAGAAATAATATAAAAGTGGTGTCCTTGTAGAAAATGATATGAAAGTATGAGCTGCCAACTAAGAAACGAAATCTATAAAATTGAAAAAAATATACTCAAACAAAGAGATAATTTTATTTTGTTACTATACAAATACAAATTTTTCTTATAGAAATAATATAAAAGTGGTGTCCTTGTAGAGAATGATATGAAAGTATGAGCTGCCAACTAAGAAACGAAATCTATAAAATTGAAAAAAATATACTCCAACACACAGATAATTTTATTTCGTTACTATATAAATACAAATTTTTCTTATAGAAATAATATAAAACTGGTGTCCTTGTAGAGAACGATATGAAAGTATGAGCTGCCAACTAAGAAAAGAAATCTATAAAATTGAAAAAAATATACTCAAACAAAGAGATAACTTTATTTTGTTACTATACAAATACAAATTTTTCTTATAGAAATAATATAAGAGTGGTGTCCTTGTAGAGAATGATATGAAAGTATGAGCTGCCAACTAAGAAAAGAAATCTATAAAATTGAAAAGAAAAATATACTCAAACAAAGAGATAATTTTATTTTGTTACTATACAAATACAAATTTTTCTTATAGAAATAATATAAAAGTGGTGTCCTTGTAGAGAATGATATGAAAGTATGAGCTGCCAACTAAGAAACGAAATCTATAAAATTGAAAAAAATATACTCAAACAAAGAGATAATTTTATTTTGTTACTATACAAATACAAATTTTTCTTATAGAAATAATATAAAAGTGGTGTCCTTGTAGAGAATGATATGAAAGTATGAGCTGCCAACTAAGAAAAGAAATCTATAAAATTGAAAAAAATATACTCAAACAAAGAGATAACTTTATTTTGTTACTATACAAATACAAATTTTTCTTATAGAAATAATATAAAAGTGGTGTCCTTGTAGAGAATGATATGAAAGTATGAGCTGCCAACTAAGAAACGAAATCTATAAAATTGAAAAAAATATACTCAAACAAAGAGATAACTTTATTTTGTTACTATACAAATACAAATTTTTCTTATAGAAATAATATAAGAGTGGTGTCCTTGTAGAGAATGATATGAAAGTATGAGCTGCCAACTAAGAAAAGAAATCTATAAAATTGAAAAGAAAAATATACTCAAACAAAGAGATAATTTTATTTTGTTACTATACAAATACAAATTTTTCTTATAGAAATAATATAAAAGTGGTGTCCTTGTAGAAAATGATATGAAAGTATGAGCTGCCAACTAAGAAACGAAATCTATAAAATTGAAAAAAATATACTCAAACAAAGAGATAATTTTATTTTGTTACTATACAAATACAAATTTTTCTTATAGAAATAATATAAAAGTGGTGTCCTTGTAGAGAATGATATGAAAGTATGAGCTGCCAACTAAGAAACGAAATCTATAAAATTGAAAAAAATATACTTCAACACACAGATAATTTTATTTCGTTACTATATAAATACAAATTTTTCTTATAGAAATAATATAAAACTGGTGTCCTTGTAGAGAACGATATGAAAGTATGAGCTGCCAACTAAGAAAAGAAATCTATAAAATTGAAAAAAATATACTCAAACAAAGAGATAACTTTATTTTGTTACTATACAAATACAAATTTTTCTTATAGAAATAATATAAGAGTGGTGTCCTTGTAGAGAATGATATGAAAGTATGAGCTGCCAACTAAGAAAAGAAATCTATAAAATTGAAAAGAAAAATATACTCAAACAAAGAGATAATTTTATTTTGTTACTATACAAATACAAATTTTTCTTATAGAAATAATATAAAAGTGGTGTCCTTGTAGAGAATGATATGAAAGTATGAGCTGCCAACTAAGAAACGAAATCTATAAAATTGAAAAAAATATACTCAAACAAAGAGATAATTTTATTTTGTTACTATACAAATACAAATTTTTCTTACAGAAATAATATAAGAGTGGTGTCCTTGTAGAGAACGATATGAAAGTATGAGCTGCCAACTAAGAAACGAAATCTATAAAATTGAAAAAAATATACTCAAACAAAGAGATAATTTTATTTTGTTACTATACAAATACAAATTTTTCTTACAGAAATAATATAAAACTGGTGTCCTTGTAGAGAACGATATGAAAGTATGAGCTGCCAACTAAGAAAAGAAATCTATAAAATTGAAAAAAATATACTCAAACAAAGAGATAACTTTATTTTGTTACTATACAAATACAAATTTTTCTTATAGAAATAATATAAGAGTGGTGTCCTTGTAGAGAATGATATGAAAGTATGAGCTGCCAACTAAGAAAAGAAATCTATAAAATTGAAAAGAAAAATATACTCAAACAAAGAGATAATTTTATTTTGTTACTATACAAATACAAATTTTTCTTATAGAAATAATATAAAAGTGGTGTCCTTGTAGAGAATGATATGAAAGTATGAGCTGCCAACTAAGAAACGAAATCTATAAAATTGAAAAAAATATACTCAAACAAAGAGATAATTTTATTTTGTTACTATACAAATACAAATTTTTCTTACAGAAATAATATAAAACTGGTGTCCTTGTAGAGAACGATATGAAAGTATGAGCTGCCAACTAAGAAAAGAAATCTATAAAATTGAAAAAAATATACTCAAACAAAGAGATAACTTTATTTTGTTACTATACAAATACAAATTTTTCTTATAGAAATAATATAAGAGTGGTGTCCTTGTAGAGAATGATATGAAAGTATGAGCTGCCAACTAAGAAAAGAAATCTATAAAATTGAAAAGAAAAATATACTCAAACAAAGAGATAATTTTATTTTGTTACTATACAAATACAAATTTTTCTTACAGAAATAATATAAAACTGGTGTCCTTGTAGAGAACGATATGAAAGTATGAGCTGCCAACTAAGAAAAGAAATCTATAAAATTGAAAAAAATATACTCAAACAAAGAGATAACTTTATTTTGTTACTATACAAATACAAATTTTTCTTATAGAAATAATATAAGAGTGGTGTCCTTGTAGAGAATGATATGAAAGTATGAGCTGCCAACTAAGAAAAGAAATCTATAAAATTGAAAAGAAAAATATACTCAAACAAAGAGATAATTTTATTTTGTTACTATACAAATACAAATTTTTCTTATAGAAATAATATAAAAGTGGTGTCCTTGTAGAGAATGATATGAAAGTATGAGCTGCCAACTAAGAAACGAAATCTATAAAATTGAAAAAAATATACTCAAACAAAGAGATAATTTTATTTTGTTACTATACAAATACAAATTTTTCTTACAGAAATAATATAAGAGTGGTGTCCTTGTAGAGAATGATATCCTGATGGTCGATAATCTTACTTCTACCTATTGAATCCTTGTTTTTTTACATTTACACCTGCGAAAATTGAAAAATAAAGTCTTATCTTAAATTATGAACAACATGTAACTGAACTGAGATGGAGTATAAAATAATTATTATTAGTCGTAATTACAGTACAGCATTAGTCATAATAAGATGTTTTTGTTCCATTAATTTAAGCAATAGCGAGACAATATTGAATCAATATCAAACAAGGATAACATGGGCACAGCATGTATTTCACTAATTAAGAAGAATTTTGCAAACAAACGACATTTCGGAACTAACTAAAATTAGAATTTTCAACAGTTCAATCAAAAGCAATCTAATATGCAGAAACTTAGTTGCATAACGGGGCAACTACAAGGAATTTACTAACTTTTATCAATAAATCATTGAGAAAGATTTTGAAAATATACTGACTAAACAAAATAACTAATATAGGACAGTAAAGAAAAATAAAACCAGAAGAAATAACAATAATAATCAGAAAGGTGAAGCGAAAATAGATTCACACATTAAGGAAAATCAAAGTAAAAAACAGACAAGCCTTCGAATACTAACAAGAAGGGAAGAAAAATAGGGGAAGACTGGATAAAAGCTAGAAGATCTATAACAAGAGAACATGGAAGAAGACAAAAAAGGAACGGCATTCTGAACAAGAGAAATGATGTCCTTAACCTTCCTATCACTTGGAAAACTTTTCTCAAACGGAATCACTGTATCGATATAACGGCTGAAATAAAACTGATAACTTCAGCGTTTTACAAAAAGGAGTCGAAGGAATCACCAGCGCTAACCAATAGATACAATACTATGACCGCGTGTTAACACACGCAAAATTTCATCAGTTAATCTTCAACCGGCAGACACCGAAGATGCCTGTTGATATTTCTGAAGAAACATCTGCAAGTTTAGACAAGAAACAGAACTAATTAACAGATGTATGCTCGAATTAACGTGTGGAAATTTATCTTTTCTTCATAAGACCTTTAAACAGGGAATAGACAGTTTATTATCTGCAAATTCCAATCGGGTTCTCTCGCCATACAAGTTTTGAGCACCTAATGGTCTCGTCAGTGAAGCTGCAACAAACCCAGAGCGAAACTCACAATAATATTATTAATTCCTACTTATTAATATATAAACCCACTTTTAATTTCCTACATCTTCGGAATATATTAGATGTTTGTTTGGACTGTTGATGTTTTACAGCCTAGCATTAAATTCTGCAGGTGATTATCTTACTGACAAATTTACCTAATGCAGACTGTTGCTTTATGTGAATTTCGCCCTGGGCTCGTTACAGCTCCAAGGACGAGACTATTAAATAGGTAGTCGAAATAAGTATGGAAAAAGAACCAGGGTAAAATTCACAGAGAATAAACTTTCTACCCCTTTCTTAACGGTCATAAAGAGAATAATTCAATAAAATTTTCTCGTAGAATTTATATTTTAAAAATTGTTAATAAATGATGGAAGTATTTTTATTCATTGGTTAGTTTATCTAGCATATAGTTTGTATTTGTAATAATATTTAACACTTAAAATCATTGAAATAAGTCACAACATTCAAAATAAAATAAAAATATTTATATCAATTATCTAAAAAGTTGACCATGAAAAATTACTAAACAAATTTATTTTTGTTGAAATCTATTGAAGTATGATCAAAATACTTCAGTGTAAACTTTCAGACTCATATTTTCAATTTAGTACACGAATCAAGGTAATAGAAATTCAGTTTAGAACACCCAGTATAAAATTCATGGTAGGTCAATATAGGATAGACAATTTGCTTTGTATTATTATCCTCAGTCATATATCTCCATAGTTTTAAGATTTATAGGTGAATATAAATCATCTTGTCTATAAAATTAATAGGTTTAATGAATATATTTTAAATAAATAAATAAATATCTAGCTGGAATTCGCGCGTGTTCCTAGTTTCTAAAAATGTAATATTTTTCCTTCTATTAAAAATAATTTGTACTAGCTTTATTTATTCAATCCCCCCCCCCCCCCCCCGGTTGCCTTTTGAACTAAGAGTTGACATGATTTCTACAACATTTCGCCCGTAGGAATTTTTTTTGGAGTCATTGCGTAATTGAAACCCTAATAAAGACTGTTGTTTCGGTTCCAAGAAAACAAAGAAAATACAAAATTAAATATAACCCTACAAAAAAACAAGTACACACACACGCATATATATATATATATATATATATATATATATATATATATATATATATATATATATATATATATATATATATATATATATATATATATATATATATATATACAGGGTGATTCAAAAATCGATCACGAAACTTAAGGGGGTGATTCTACTTGACAAAATAAGGGTAGAGCTTCATATAATTTTTTTTTCAAAATGTCATTCGTTTTCGAGTTACAAGCCGTCCAAGTTCACGTTTTTATTTTTTGTTTTTTGAATTACTCGCTTACAGGAAAACCGATTTGACTAATATTTGAAAGATAGGCTAAGTCCTCTGCGCTTCATCATTTTAGTAACAATTCACATTGATTGTTTGCCGCTAGAGGGCACTTTACCTACATTGAAAATTGTTTTTTTGTCATAATTTTTTAGTGTTGACAGCTACAGTAGTTTTTGGCATAATTTCTGAAAGACTGATGCCAGGCCTTTAAAAAAGGTGCTCTTTATTTACATCGCTAAACCCAACGGTTTAGACGTAAATCACCCTTAAAAATTAAGTGGTAAATTTACTTTTCTCATTTCATTACCACCAGCTACCAGGTAAATAGCTATCAAAGTATACTAGAGCTGTCAGTTTAACATCAAATAAATTCGCTTTTTAAACTATTTAATTTATAATCTTAAAATAACTAATAATGGCTAATCAGTAAATATTCATATTATGGATTATTGCGATATACATTTAATTGATAAAAATTAATGAAACAGTACTAAACAAACTAAAAAAGATTCTCAAAATGTCCCCCATTTTCTTCCATACATTTCCTAACACTCTTCAAAAAATGTCGCCTAACTCGATGAAAAATTTCTGGTGTTTCTTTAATAATTTGGCACTTTTCGATTATCCTGAAGCGAAGATCCTCGACGTTGATTACTGGAATATCGTACACCAATTGTTTCAAATGACCCCAAAAGAAAAAATCCATAGGATTAAGGTCTGGTGACCTCGCTGCCCATGCCAATGGTCCACTTCGTCCTATCCATCGTTCAGGATACGTTGCATTCAAATACTGTCGGACACGTATACTAAAGTGGGGCGGAGCTCCGTCTTGGAGGATCCACATGTTGGCCCTTACTTCCAATGGCACATCTTCCAGATACAATGGGAGACGATTTTGGATAAAATCTAAGTATACGTCACCAGTTAATGGGCCATCAAAGAAATGAGGACCAATAAGGTAATCTCCTATTATCCCTGCCCACACATTTAGTGAAAATCTACGCTGATGTTTCGTTTCTACCACATTGTTTGGGTTCTCGTAAGCATATGTGTGGATGTTGTGTAGATTTGTTATGCCATCACGAGTGAAACCAGCTTCGTCAGTGAATAATATGACGCCAATTAATCGATTATCGTGTTCATACTTAGCTAGGATCTGATTGCACATTTCCAACCGTCTCGGCCGATCATCGTCATAAAGAGCCTGCACCTTTTTTGAATAAAACGGGTAGAGTTGTTCTTCTCTTAGTATCCTCCATGAACTAGCCTGACAGAGCCGCACTTCATTCCCAATTTTTCTAGTACTAATACCTGGATTATCTTCAATAATTTCAAGCACTCTTTCTTCTTGTTGCACGTTTCTAGCAGTTCTAGGTCTTCCCCTATTTCCATTATAACTTTTAAAGGAACCACATTCCGCAAGCCTCCTGTGCACACTGGAAAATGTTTGAGCATGAGGGATATTTCTTTCCGGATAACTCTCCATATAATATCTTCTTGCCAACTCTGCATTACCATTTGCTTTTCCATAACAAAAATGGATATCACAATATTCGATATTTGAATATTGGTGATTAGCCATTATTAGTTATTTTAAGATTATAAATTAAATAGTTTAAAAAGCGAATTTATTTGATGTTAAACTGACAGCTCTAGTATACTTTGATATCTATTTACCTGGTAGCTGGTGGTAATGAAATGAGAAAAGTAAATTTACCACCTAATTTTTAAGGGTCATTTACATCTAAACCGTTGGGTTTAGCAATGTAAATCAAGAGCACCTTTTTTAAAGGCCTGGCATCAGTCTTTCAGAAATTATGCCAAAAACTACTGTAGCTGTCAACACTAAAAAATTATGACAAAAAAACAATTTTCAATGTAGGTAAAGTGCCCTCTAGCGGCAAACAATCAATGTGAATTGTTACTAAAATGATGAAGCGCAGAAGACTTAGCCTATCTTTCAAATATTAGTCAAATCGGTTTTCCTGTAAGCGAGTAATTCAAAAAACAAAAAATAAAAACTTGAACTTGGACGGCTTGTAACTCGAAAACGAATGACATTTTGAAAAAAAATTATATGAAGCTCTACCCTTATTTTATCAAGTAGAATCACCCCCTTAAGTTTCCTGATCGATTTTTGAATCACCCTGTATATATATGGTGCTAAATATTACTAGAAATTCGGCACGTCGAAACCAAATTTCGAGAAAAGTGATACCTATGATAATTTATTTTATTCACATACTTTAAAGTGCTAAGTGATTTTATTTTGTTGGAAAAAAATAATTCCACAATAATTATATATATTTATAAAAATTATGCTAATTTTTAAAGTAAAAATATCCGTTATAAAAAACTGTCTAATTTTTTGAGCTAATTGGTAGCATACTCCCTTATTTGGTGGTAAATACCGAACAAATAAAGTCTCATCAAAAATTACGAAAACCTTGTTAAGTTGTTAAGTGTCCTAATATTTACCAGTATCATCGTTAAACTCACGTGCATTCGATAATTTCTTATTTATTATTATTTGTAATTTGTTTTGTAAACAGTGTTGCCATATGGTTCTTTGTTTCAAATCCCTGGTTGAACTGATACATGACAAAATGTAATTCGCATAAACAGATTAAAATACTTCATTTGTAATAGCTTTCTTACCATAATTTGTATATATTAGTAGTTATTTATTTCATCTAGAAATAATTTGGCGCAGACTTCAAAAATTTCAATTTCATATAAAAATTTCTAGTTATTTTTCTCTTTTTAGTGCATTTTTAGAAGTCGATTCAATTTTTTTTATAAAATTTTTATTTTCCGATTTTTAGTTTTGAATTCATTATGATATCCATAAATTATTTGGACTAACTGCTAATCGAAATTAGTGTACCTCGCAATGACTCCAAGGTGGTAAAAAAGTACTCATTTTACCCAAAGTTGTAAATCGTCCTAAAATGCACCACTAAAAATTTTTTGATTCTTAGAATTCTCCAAATACCAGTGAAATTATGTCAAAAACTAAATATTTAGTCTGTCATAGTAGATCCGCTATTTTAAATTTTAAGTTAATTTTAGCTTGGTAATATAGGCCCCAAAACCTTCCAATATCGATATTTAAAGAATTTGAGACGTTAATTTCTTAGCCCGATATATTTTATACTGCATATTGAGTTTGCATGCGCCCTAAGAACCCCGCAATATCAATTTTAGACAAAATTGGAAATGTAAAATTTTTAGTCCATTATATTGTATCTTATCAATCTAATAGTTGTAAAAAATAAACTTCATATTCGTAATACACGATCCCAAAAACCCCTAATGCCAAAACTGAAAAAATACGAATAAGGTAAAATTTTCAATCCACCATATTGGATCTGCCTATCGAATTAAAAAAAAAGTGTTTTAACATCTTAATCTAATCTAAATCTAAACCCTTGAAAGCCTCTTAGCACCAATTTTGGATGAAATCGGGAAATTTAAAATTTCTGGACCGTCATATTGCATCTGACATTACATTTTCTTAAAATAATTTTATATTCGCTATTTACATCCTCAAAAACAATGCTTTGAGCAAAATTGAAAAATGAAAAAAATTGAATCCGCCAGATTGAGTTTTTCAATAAATATTTTAAATTCGTAATTAATGATAATAAAAATCACCCAATACCGATTTTAGACAAAATCGAGAGATGTAGAATTTTTAATCCACCATCTGTAAAAATTATAAAGGATGTTTTTTATAACTTTAAGTTGGCAACACTTTTTTAACTGGCGGCCATTTTGTCAGCTGTCAAGTGATTTATGTTTAGTTTGGTTTGGCATTTCAACATGAATAGACTGACGCCTGAACAACGCTTCCAAATTGTGCAAATTTATTTTGAAAATCATGGTTCAGTTCGAAATACGTATCGCGCACTACGTCCATCTTACGGTCAACATAATCGTCCATCAATTCGATTAACTATGGAACGTTTTCGCACCACGTTTACTCTAAATGATAATACGCATCCACAGAGACGTCGTACAATGCGTACAGAAGAAGTCATTGCTGCTGTAGAGCGTAGCGTAGAGGAAGACCCGAATCAGTCTATCCGCCATCGTGCACAGGAATTGGATATGTATCCATTCACTTTATGGAAGATTTTGCGGAAAGATCTTGGTTTGCGTGCTTACAAAATCCAACTCGTGCAAGAATTGAAGCCACACGATCACCTAGCAAGGCGTAGATTCGGTGAATGGTCCCAAAACAAGATTGCCCCGATCCCGATTTTTATAAGCGAATTTTGTTTAGCGATGAAGCTCACTTTTGTTTGAATGGATACGTCAATAAACAAAACTGCCATATTTGGAGTGATGATAATCCTCAAGGGTATGTTGAGACACCGTTACATCCAGAAAAACTTACTGTTTGGTGTGCTTTATGGGCTGGTGGAATCATTGGTCCGTACTTCTTTAAAAACGATGCTGGTCAGAACGTTACAGTCAATGGTGACCGCTATAGAGCCATGATTACTGACTTTTTCGTTCATCAATTGAACAACCATGATGTGCAGGAGCTGTGGTTTCAACAAGACGGCGCAACATGTCACACAGCTCGTGCCACAATTGATTTATTGAAGGAAACGTTTGGTAACTGCATAGTTTCACGTTTCGGACCCGTGAATTGGCCTCCAAGATCGTGCGACTTAACGCCGCAAGACTATTTTCTGTGGAGATATGTGAAGTCGCTAGTCTAGGCCGATAAGCCCGAAACGATTGATCACTTGGAGGACAACATTCGCCCCGTTATTGCCGATATACGGCCACAAATGTTGGAAAAAGTCATCGAAAATTGGACCCCCAGATTAGACTACGTCAGTCATATTTAAATTATAATGCCAGAAGGTTATCTTTCGAATAAAGTAAATTTCATGTCAATTTAAAAAATTCATCTTTGTTTTATTCCATTTAAAAGTTCTATACCTCTATAAAAAAACACCCTTTATAATAAAATATTAAAAAATAATTTCAGATTGGTACTGTGTGATCCCAAAAACTCCCCCATATCAATTTTGAACAATATAGGAAAAAATAAATTTTTTATCCGCCATTTTGATTTTATTAAAAATAATTTCAGATTCGTTATGTGCGACCTCGAAAACTCTCCCATACCAATTTTGGAGAAAATTGGACATAATTCATTTTAGATTCGTTGTGTGGGAGCCCGAGAACTCCCCTGTACCAGTTTTGGAGAAAACCGACAAAATTGATTTTTTGTTCACCATATTAAATCCGCCATATTGAATTTTTTAAAAATAATTTCAGATTCGTTGTGTCAGACTCCGAGAATTCCCCCATACCAACTTTGGAGAAAATCGGACAAAATTAATTTTAGCCGTCATATTGTCAGTGTCATCTTGGATTTTACTGCACCAATTTCATCCAAAAAAATATGGGACCACCGCAGCAACTTCCTGAACATAACGTAAAAAATTTCATTCAAATCGGTGCCGCCGTTCCGGAGTAATCGGTGCGCATACTTAAAAAAAAAATAGATAGTCGACGAAGTGAGAACCTCCTTCTTTTAGAAGTCGGTTAAAAAGAGGAAACGTCGAGATCTGGTATTGCAGAATATGTCTGGAATAAACAATAATCTTTAACATGGTCTGAGGCTGCGACAATATTTATGGAACTCAATATGAAAAAACGTTTACATTAAAAATAATAATAGTATCGTTCGTAAACCCATTGTAGAGATACCTAATTCTTGGCCACCGCTACTTTTTAAATAAATAAAAATACATTTCGACGAGCACATTTTAGTCAATTCTCGACATTATCTACAGCCTTCAAACAAACATTTTAATACAATATGTGTTATGTAACTTTACCACTTTGCACACGAATACAAAGTTCGTATAAGGACCAATCCGGCAACACTGTTATAAGTGTCAATAAGGCATTCTAGCAATTTAATGTTAATTAGAAGTAGAGTGTGTGCAAACGCGTGGTTTTATTTGCTCTTAGCACGAGAACATTATAGTTAAATATTTACATTTTCTGCTATGTTTGTTAGGATAAATTATAAAGATTAATTAGGAACATTAATGTTCCTGAGCTGGCTCGAGTTGTTATTGTAATAGATTTTGTCGACTTGCTTCGTTTGTTTGCTTAAACAATGTTTAAGGTGTTTTTTATTTAAATACTATTATTCCATTCGAAAATGAAAAGGAACTTGTTAGCATAAGAAAATTCTTGTTCACGTAAATGGCGTATAAAGACTGAAATTTGTTTACGTATGTTTGGATTCGTTTAGGACCACCAAAGAACGTCAATTTATTGATATTTTGTGGATTGGGTGCTTCATAATTGAAATTTTTGAAATAACAGCCATTTATGAAAACGTAAAAAATAATTATTTTTTTCTGTATTTAGATGTACAACAGGGTGAGTCAACGATTGGATGAAGTAGGTTTGTGCCTTTTCGGTAAAATTAACGAAGAAACTATATTTATTGTTTGATACAGTTTATTTTTACGCAGATTTTAAAAATACTTAGGACTCTACAGGGTGAGCCAAAAAACTAGGACAGCATAAAGTTGTATTTTTTTAAATAGAACACCCTATATATGAATCGTATTTTCAATTTAGCTTATAATTTTAAATCTTTTTTATTAAGGATTTACTATAACAAAACTTTATAGTTTCTGAGATAATTAAGTTTAAAGAAAAAAAGTCACATTTTCAAGCATCAATTCAATCCTAAATAACGTTTTCAATTTTGTGACAAATATATTCAAATTTGGAATTTAGCAAGGCCAAGGACAAGTTAACATAATTTTTACCTAATATTTGCAATAGAAGCTACAGGGTGTTGAACACATCGGCTCAAATTTGAACAAGTTTAAATGAATAAATATCTTTTTTTTTAAATGGTACACCCTGTATATTTTCATGTTATTTAATAGAGTAATAAAAACCCTAAAAGTTTTGTTCAATATATCCTATACCTATTTATAATAGTTTTTGAGATATTTCAGTTTTTCTTATTTTCCATACTTTTTTACAGAAATAGTCTTCATTATCATAGTAGCTATGTAAAATAATAAAAAGAAACTACAGAAACAAACAGAATGTGGTTAAATATGATGAAATACATTATTCGTTATATTACAACGGCAATAGTTTAATTAAACATAATGTGAAAAAATTAACACAACAATAACGACAAGGCAAATACATATTTACTTTTATACTAAATTGAAACAAAAAAATTACCTATTAAATAATGAGATTAATTATTTCTTTTTAATAAGTGTTCGAATAAACGACCCTCTTGTGCAATGCACAAATTTAGTCTTTTTTGCAGATTTTCTCGGACCCTGGACAAAATTAGTGGCGTTATTGTTCTACAGGTATCCCTAATCCTGTTTCGCATATTTTCCAGTGTTGTTGGTGGATTAACATACACCTTATTTTTAATATAACCCCATAGGAAGAAATCTAATGGGGTGATGTCGCAAGACCTTGGTGGCCACTCAATGAAACCCCCACTTCCAATCCATTTTTGCGGATATCGTTGGTCCAAAAACGCACGAACCTCACGATGGTAATGCGGAGGCGCACCATCGTGCTGGAACCACATACTGTCGAGCTCATCCCTATCGAGACCTTGAAGCAGTTGGGGTAGTTCTTCTTGTAGAAAGTTCAGGTAACTATGGCCATTTAGTGGTTCATTAAAAAAGTGGGGTCCAATAATTCGATTATGATGAATACCACACCAAACATTTAATGACCAGTGGTTTTGATGTTGCACCTCTCTAATCCAAAATGGGTTTTCTGTGGCATAATAATGCATGTTGCGTCTATTTTTCGGCACCGTTACTTCTAAAAGTAGCTTCATCACTAAACATTACCTTGCATAATAAATTTGGATTTAAGTGAATCTCCGCATTTATTGTACGACAAAAGTTTACAAGACTTTAAAAATCATGTCCATGCAATTCTTGGTGTAATTCCATGTGATATGGATGATACCTATATTTCTTGGTAGTACGATTAGCGGTGGATTGTGATGTTTCACATAATGCTGCTAACTGACGGCTACCAATATAAGGATTTTCCTGAACATTTAACAATACTTGTAGTTCTTTTTCTTCATTAGTTACTGGTTTGTTGACCACTTTACGTTTTGGATAATCAACAGTACCAGAAGAATCAAATCTTTGCATTAAGTTTTGAAAAGTATGGGTATTAGGCTGGCGTCGATCAGGATACTTCATTTTGTAAATTCTTTGAGCAACAAGGCAATTTTGAGCCTCTCCTATTGTATAAATCATATCTATTAACTCATTCTTTGGAAAATTCATTTTACAATATAAGATGAATGCAAAAAAAAACCAAACTACACCACATAAAAACCAAAAGAAGCGATTGCGGTTATAAATTTGACACACAGAAAAATGTTCTTTTACATTGTTTTTGCCATGGCTACTATGATAATGAAGACTATTTCTGTAAAAAAGTATGGAAAATAAAGAAAAACTGAAATATCTCAAAAACTATTATAAATAGGTATAGGATATATTGAACAAAACTTTTAGGGTTTTTATTACTCTATTAAATAACATGAAAATATACAGGATGTACCATTTAAAAAAAAAGATATTTATTCATTTAAACTTGTTCAAATTTGTGCCGATGTGTTCAACACTCTGTAGCTTTTATTGCAAATATTAGGTAAAAATTATGTTAACTTGTCCTTGGCCTTGCTAAATTCCAAATTTGAATATATTTGTCACAAAATTGAAAACGTTATTTAGGATTGAATTGATGCTTGAAAATGTGACTTTTTTTCTTTAAACTTAATTATCTCAGAAACTATAAAGTTTTGTTATAGTAAACCCTTAATAAAAAAGGTTTAAAATTATAAGCTAAATCGAAAATACGATTCGTGTATAGGGTGTTCTATTTAAAAAAATACAACTTTATGCTGTCCTAGTTTTTTGGCTCACCCTGTAGAGTCCTAAATATTTTTAAAATCTGCGTAAAAATAAACTGTATCAAACAATAAATATAGTTTCTTTGTTAATTTCACCGAAAAGGCACAAACCTACTTCATCCAATCGTTGACTCACCCTGTATGTGTTATTGTCTGGAGAGGAAGACATAACTCAAATTTAAAAATCTTGGTGATCTGTCAAAACACTGTTTCAAAAATTATTTTTCACAATCCACAGAGAGATATCAGCCTATGTCTCTTCTCACTTGAATTTGATTTAAGGATATAGTCTTTCCCTCTCTAAAGGGGCGGGGTTAAGCATCGCACACACATTCCAAAGACCCATGATGCTTAGCTCTGTCTCTTTAAAGATAGAAAGACTATATCTTTAAATGTTTGTGTCACTCTCACTCCAAGCCCAAGTCGTTATACTGACAAGGAAGGTATCCGAAGTGTCCGGCTCCGATTTTAATGAAACTTCAATATGTTGTAGAAGGTATAAAAATAAGAGATATGTATTTTTTATCTGCGGAGATTTATTATAACAGGGTAAAAACCGCCCCTCAAGTTTACCCCTAAAAACAGTATTTTTGAAATACCTCAGGTTCAAAATTAAGATATTTTTACAAAACAAAATTAGAGTTACTTATTATTCTAAATGATGTTAAACTATGATATTTTCACCCCAAGAATATCATCCCTTATTTCTTATTAGGATAAACCATATATTTAAGCACGTAATTTAATTCTAAAAATTACGAAATTTACTATTCACGGAACTTGTCAAAACCGCCTTCAAATAAAAATAATTTTAAAAAATGGAAGAATATTCTTACGCAGAATATGCATTTTATTTATGGTGAAGCGCTGTCAAATTCTTCGAAGGCAAGAAGACTTTATGCTGAAAGATTTCCAGCTCGAACATTGCCAAGTTTGCTTTCAGATTGGTGCTGTATTTTTCCCAGTCTGTTTTCCTGGAATTCTTTATAAGGACTGACTCAGGCGGATCGGTTTTTAAATTGAATGTGATTGTTCTATGATCTGAAAGAGAAGGTTCAATCAATATCCTCCAGTCTCCTACTAGGTTTGTTACGCCTGGTGTGCTTAGTGTAATGTCTAGCATTTCTCCCCTTACCCTAATTGCAAATGTAGGGGTATTTCCTATATTCTTTATAGTAAGATTACATTTAAAGATTCTATTCTAAAGTTGGTCACCTCTTTGATTGGTGTCCTTACTTATCCAGATTGTGTTGTGAGCGTTGGAATCACACCCCAATAGTGGTGGCAGTTTCTTTTCTTGGCATTACTCTACCAGTCTTTGCACTTCTAGTGGTGCTATAGGCCCGTCTCCTGCGAAGTAGCATCAGGAGCGGATCTAGCGTCTCTCTTTGGGGGGGGGTATCACAAAAGTATAGTATAGCAAGCAAAAGCAAGTTGTCGACGGGGGGTGGGACACCAGCAACATTCCCATATCTAGTGTAAAAGGCAGGGTCAGGTCTATATCTCTGAATTTGAAACTCTTGGAGAAAGGGGGAGGGGCAATCTTAAAAAAAAAAATAAGTTGCCGACAGAGTGGCAGGATGCGAGCAGCATACACATTCCTAGCATAAGAGGCAGAATCGGGTTTATTTTCCTGAACTCAAAGCTCTTGGAGGGGGGGCTATTACAAGAAGAACAAATTGTCAACGGGGGGAGTACCAGCAGCATACAAATTCCTAATATAAAACGCAGAATCGGTTCTATTTTCCTGAACTAAAAGCTCTTGGGAAGGGGAGGGGCGATCGCAAGCATACACATTCCTATACTCTATTCAAGAACTAGCGAGGATAATAAAATTGTTAACGAAACCTCCAACGTACCTGCTCCAGTACCGCAAGTAACTAAGGACTGCTGTAAATCTAATTATAAACTTTAGAAGCTTTTATAAATTTACTGCAGCAATAAAATTTCTGGTAGTTCCATTTAATTTCTGTCAGTAAGGAAAGTACACCTTACAATATGTCCTTCTAACTAAATTCTAACTAAAATCAATTAAAATCGGGATTTACCTGAAATTAGTCGTCCGGAAAATGTCCGTTAGAGAAGAAAATATCTCTTTCAAGTAAAAGGTAGAGTTGCTAGAAATAACACAACTTAAAAAATTAGTAATTTAACTGAACTTTTGAAAGATTTATTTGAATAAAGTTACTGCAGAAAATTGGGAAAAATCTATATAATAAAAGAATAAAAGAAAATGTGGAAACTCGATCTCATGATCGGTGAGATAGAGGAACCAATTATAATTAATTTGAGGGAAGATAGCGTCACTTACTTTGATTATGAATTAGATACGTAATGTTTACCAGCGTAAACACAATTTATTATTTAAATTTTCTGTAATATATAAAAATTAATTACATTTGAATCCCTTTTTAGTATTTAATTGTAATTCTGCAGATGGTTTAAGAAATATAAAAACTGAAACGTCAAATGTCCTAAAAATGTTTTTAATTAATAATAAAATGACCGATAGCCCCAAAAAAATTTCAATATTATATGGACGAATATATTTTTTTATACGTGTAATTTCTTGTATTTTTGACAATGAATGATTTGTAAGTATTTAAATTATAACTTAGAATTTTTTGAGAGAAAAGGCTACGTTTTAGTCTGAATGTGCCTAAAACGGTTTCTATACCAAAATCAAAAATAATAAAAATACAGTTGTGATTTGTGTTAAATATGTCAAAATTATCTATATTTTCTAATGTATGTGAATTATTAAGAAATCATAAGAAACAAAATAATATTATAAAAACTTTTATTTTAGGTTTATTACCGAAATAATATTCTATGCCATAAATACTTAGTTATAAAATAAACCTCCTTCTGACGCCTATGACAAGGATTAAAATCCTTTTTAACACTTCACACATCCAAATATTCATTGTTATCCAACCCAAATAGTCCATTATTATAGACTGGTATTTTTGATTATAAAATTTCTAACTCATTCGTATGAAAAATATGTATCTTACAGATTTTGCCAAAGACACCGGACTAAAGAACACAGGTAGTTTGCGAAGAAAAAAAAAGGTAAAAAATGATTTATTACTCTCTCTGGTTCTTGAGTAAACTGCAATATCGGATCTATTTTCCTGAACTTAAAGCTCTTGTGGGGGCGATCGCCCCCCCCCCGCCCCCCCCCCCTTGGATCCGCGTCTCAGTAGCATGAGGCAATAACGATCTCTAGTTTCTTCATGTTCAGTTCGAGGTATGGTCGATTTTTCTAAGAGCATTTTCATGAACTTTCAATTTGTACGCATTTTGATTTCAAATATGAGATCCACAAAATAGCCTAATTTTACGGTCACTCTTTAGTATGACGTCGTTTGAAAGATGGCAGTATACGATGGTTACGCCACGTTGCATGCCTTCAAACACAGCTATTTTTGAATCACCTCCTCTACTAATTCTGAAAACAAAAGGATACAATACGGTTAGCACTCGAAAAAAAAATTGTTAGGAGGAGTAATCATATACCTTTTACTCCCATACTAAAACGCATTTTTCCATATTTTAACTAACATAAGTAACGAACAACATTAAAGTTCTTAAATGATAATTTCTTTTGGTGGCAAAGATCAATAAAAAGGATAACTACCCAATTAACTACGACAATATAAATAACAAAATGACAAAACAATAATTAATTACTACAACATTTTAATTTACAGTCTATCGATCCGGTAAATCATTTAAATAGGTAAACCTTATATGGACTATAAAGCTGTACGAGAGATTTGTAACCTCTTTTAAAACAACCTATTATGCATACATTAAGGATATAAAATTTTCGAAACAAGCTGGTACAAAGAATCTGAGCTACAATACATTTATCTTGAGCTCGTGTTCCCCTGGCCGGCCCACCGTGAGTTTATAAAGTAATGAGTACAATTTATAAAACCGATGAATGAATGAGTTGTAACTCGGTTTAATTTTTCATCAGATCGTTTATTACCAGCTCAAAATGCCGATTAACTTGTTCACGTCATTCGATATTTTAAAAAACCATAACTCATTTTGAAAGAAAATATTCTTTACACGGAACGCTCAGGTCTTACAAGATATGAATTAATATTAAAGATTTTTATTGGATTTCGTGTTTAAAGATAAAAATAATACATTTGTATGTAACAGTCTCTTCGAGTTCTTTAATATATGAGGAAATTGTAAAATTTGGTCTATTAATGGGTTTTGGTAAATGATAAAATTTTTTTTTTGATTTTTAAAAATGGAGATAAAAACGATCGTCAAAATTATACAGGGTGTTCAGTAAGCATATGTCAATCTCTCGGCAGAGTGGAGAAAGTGGTAATATAATACTAGTGTTTCATATCATTTTCTTTCCTTTAATGGGACCCAAAATGAGTACTCATTAATTTACCTTTTGGACTGTAGCTTTCGAACCGACTCGTATATTTTAATGAAATTTTGACAAGTTGTTTAACCGACAAATTACAACTAAACTTCTAGACCCAAAATTTTAACAGCTTTGGTCAAGTGGAAAATCATGTTTCTTGGATTTAAACCGTGTCAAATTGGAATTATTATTCGACGTTCCACTTACGATTGCACGACACATCTTCAGGAATATTTACTCTACGCGATTAGAACACTGAAGGCCTATCGAGGAACAACCGAGCGGTATTTGTACCCGACTGGTGCTCAGCCAACCGTAATCCAGCGTTACAATTGATTTCCACATGTGATGTAGACTCAAACCTGCATCTCTATTAATATTATTTGGATATTTACAAATTTCGATTGATTCTCTAATTTCACCTTTAAAGAAACCAGACATTGATATCTTAGTTTCTTTTACATTCAAAGTGTGACCTGAGCAATGCTGGTGTTCAGCTACTGAAGATTCTGCAATTTGTTTCTTTTTTATACATCTTTCATGTTCCTTAAGCCTAGTGGATATAGACGACAGTCTGTTTCACTTATATCCACTTTACCACAAGAGCAAGGTATCTTGTAAACGCCTTCTGTTTGAAATGGAATTGCGTCCTTTGGAGACTTCAAATATTGTCCAACTTTCTTACATGTATTGAAAATTGTCAGAATGTTTAATTTTCCGAGCAATCTGGCAACCTTGTCGTCGGTTCCTCGTATCTAAGACAACACTGTCCATAGGAGGTACATATGTGACATTTTATTGAGGAGCTGGACTTTTATTTTTATTAATATAACGTCTTATATCTTTAGATCCGTTGCCTCTCCAAGCATTAGTCAGTTTTTCAGTTTCTGATATGGCACTGCGGCAATTAAAAATCGAAATAAAGTAATAAGAACAGTTTATTTACCATTTTATTTAATGTTCAAAATACCTCCTATTGGTTAACTGACAGTAATCTTAGCGATTCATTCTGAACATTTGTGATTACTTCTGTAGTAATTAACCATATTTCTAGTATAATCCGATCCTTTAAATCTCCCATGTCAATTGGTTTAGCTTGAAAAATTTTGTTGTTAAGAAAACCCCCACAAAAAGAAATCATGAGAGTTTAAGTTTGGAGACCTCGGAGGCCACTCAATACATTTATTGTAAAATTTGCAGAATATTAGGATGTTTTTCTTGAAATAACTAACACACTTTTTGTTGGGTTCTTATACTATCGCCATATCCTACCATCATAAGTATTTATATCCTTTGTGCCTCTGTAAGTTTCACTTTAAGAAAAAATTATCTTAAAGTGATAATATGAGAAAATATGACAAAGGAACAAATCATTGGATCAGTCATGTTGGTAATAATATTTCATTTCGAGTTTTAACTGGCAATAAATCTAAAACAGTTACATTTAGTTATAAAACATGCATGAAAACTAATAGTGTACAAAAAATTGGAGTCACTTTAAATAATCAAGGTTGATTATGACATTGCTTTTTCCGAGTTATATATATATATATATATATATATATATATATATATATATATATATATATATATATCTATATATCTATATATATATATATATATATATATATATATATATATATATAAAGGGTGTTTTTTATAGAGGTATAGAACTTTAAGTTGGCAACACTTTTTTAACTGGCGGCTATTCTGTCAGCAGTCAAGTGATTTACGTTTAGTTTGGTTTGGCATTTCAACATGAATAGACTGACGCCTGAACAACGCTTCCAAATTGTGCAAATTTATTTTGAAATTCATGGTTCTGTTCGAAATGCGTATCGCGCACTACGTCCATTTTACGGTCAACATAATCGTCCATCAGAGCAATTAATTCGATTAACTATGGATCGTTTTCGCACCACGTTTACTCTAAATGATAATACGCATCCACAGAGACGTCGTACAGTGCGTACAGAAGAATTCATTGCTGCTGTAGAGCGTAGCGTAGAGGAAGACCCGAATCAGTCTATCCACCATCGTGCACAGGAATTGGATATGTGTCCATTCACTTTATGGAAGATTTTGCGGAAAGATCTTAGTTTGCGTGCTTACAAAATCCAACTCGTGCAAGAATTGAAGCCACACGATCACCTAGCAAGGCGTAGATTCGGTGAATGGGCCCAAAACAAAATTGCCGTTCATCCCGATTTTCATAAGCGAATTTTGTTTAGCGATGAAGCTCACTTTTGTTTGAATGGATACGTCAATAAACAAAACTGCCGTATTTGGAGTGATGATAATCCTCAAGTGTATGTTGAGACACCGTTACATCCAGAAAAACGGTCTGTTTGGTGCTCTTTATGGGCTGGTGGAATCATTGGTCCGTACTTCTTTAAAAACGATGCTGGTCAGAACGTATAGTCAATGGTGACCGCTATAGAGCCATGATTACTGACTTTTTCGTTCATCAATTGAACAACCATGATGTGCAGCAGCTGTGTTTCAACAAGACGGCGGAACATGTCACACAGCTCGTGCCACAATTGATTTGTTGAAGGAAATGTTTGGTAACCGCATAGTTTCACGTTTCGGACCCGTGAATTGGCCTCCAAGATCGTGCGACTTAACGCCGCTAGACTATTTTCTGTGGGGATATGTGAAGTCGCTAGTCTACGCGATAAGCCTGAAACGATTGATTACTTGGAGGACAACATTCGCCTCGTTATTGCCGATATACGGCCACAAATGTTGGAAGAAGTGATCGAAAATTGGACCTCCAGATTAGACTACGTCCGAGCCAGCTGTGGCGGTCATATGCCAGAAGTCATATTTGAATTATAATGCCAGAAGGTTATCTTTCGAATAAAGTAAATTTCATGTCAATTTAAAAAATTCATCTTTGTTTTATTCCATTTAAAAGTTCTATACCTCTATAAAAAAAAACACCCTTTATATATATATATATATATATATATATATATATATATATATATATATATATATATATATATACAGGGTGATTCAAAATCGATCACGAAACTTAAGGGGGTGATTCTACTTGACAAAATAAGGGTAGCGTTTCATATAATTTTTATTTTTAAATAGTTTAAAAAGCGAATTTATTGATGTTAAACTGACAGCTCTAGAATACTTTGATAGCTATTTACCTGGTAGCTGGTGGTAATGAAATGAGAAAAGTAAATTTACCACTTAATTTTTAAGGGTGATTTACGTCTAAACCGTTGGGTTTTAGCGATGTAAATAAAGAGCACCTTTTTTAAAGGCCTGGTATCAGTCTTTCAGAAATTATGCCAAAAACTACTGTAGCTGTCAACACTAAAAAATTATGACAAAAAAACAATTTTCAATGTAGGTAAAGTGCCCTCTAGCGGCAAACAATCAATGTAAATTGTTACTAAAATGATGAAGCGCAGAAGACTTAGCCTAATCTTTTCAAATATTAGTCAAATCGGTTTTCCTGTAAGCGAGTAATTCAAAAAACAAAAAATAAAACTTGAACTTGGACGGCTTGTAACTCGAAAACGAATGACATTTTGAAAAAAAATTATAATGAAGCTCTACCCTAATTTGTCAAGTAGAATCACCCCTTAAGTTTCGTGATCGATTTTTGAATCACCCTGTATATATATATATATATATATATATATATCTATATATATATATATATATATATATATATATATATACAGGGTTATTCACCCTATACGGCACGGAATATTGCGGCCAAATTCGTGACTTTCAAAAGTTTTACATTTGGGATATAAGGGGGGTCTAATATTTTTGACAAAATCTAACCTAATTTTATGTTTCAATTACTTAAGAATTATTTCAGTCATGTACTCGAAATTTACAGTGAAGTGTAAAAATAAATCATATTTTATATCCCAATTATAGTAGAATGCTATACTTTTAACTCACCAGAATGTACCTTTTAAATACCTATCGAATGATATAAGAATGTTCTATAGCTAAGTTTTCACGTTTTCACAGAATACCCAAATAATCGTTTTCTGCACCATTTTGTGTTTTTTGAATAGATGTAATGTTCTAATTGCCTATGGCACTTAAAAACGTCAGATAATTCATTTAATGTCAATTTAGTCTGCAAAACCTGATGCTATAATAGCGGTATTATTTTTTGTAACTGTGAAATTTCATTTATTGAATTGAATTATTTGAACATTGTTATGTTACTGTTTTGTTAAAATGAAGATGTATCCAAAAGAAGAGCGTATGGATATGATTTTTATTCTTGGAGAATGTCATCAATATTGTTTGTTGGCTCCTCGAGTCTAAGCTCCAAGGTTTCCTGAAAGAAACCATCCTAACCAGCCGTTTTTGTGAGATTATTAACCAGTTTCGGGAAAGTGGAAGTGCAATTATAAAAACCTGTTATAAGAAACCTGTCACCGTGGATGAAGAAAATGTTTTTACTGTAGTTGGTTCAGTGATCCAAAATCCCAATATTAATCGGAATCATATCTCCGAAAATACTAACATTAGTCAAGCAAGTGTTTCAAGGATTCTTATCAAATACAGAGTTCATCCTTATAAAATCCAGCTTTGTCAATAGCTACACGGAAATGATTTTCATAACCGAACTGAATTCTGCCTTGCGGGTGTTAATAAAATGGCAGAAAATTAACACTTCTTTGATAATGTGTTGTTTAGTGATGAATGTACTTTTCATAACAATGGTTTTGTGAATTGATACAACTTCCATTACTATTCTGATTCAAATCCGCATAAATCCGCATGAATACAGAGTTATGAGAAACCAGAATAGGTGGCTAGTTGATGTGTGGAAGGGAATACTGGGTCCGTACTTAATTGGACCCTACTTTCTTGAAGGACCTATAAATGGTTTGATGTTTTGTGATTTTCTGTTACACTAACTTTAAGTGTTGTTAAAAGATGTCCTTTTAAATATTAGAGCAACTATGTGGCTTCAACTGGATGGAGCTCCGCCTCATTATCATCGCGAGGTTCCGCAATTTTTAAATGTCAACTTTCGGAACAGGTGGATTGGAATTAACGAATTTCAAAATTGGCCCCGGAGATCTTCGGATTTACCTCCACCAGATCTCTTTTTATAGGGATACGCTAAAGGAATTGTCTATAATGCGCCCTCGACAACACCACAAGATATAAAAATAGACATAAGAGAATGTTATTACCATTATTGCTGTTATAGCTTGTTGGACGACTATAAATCGTGTTCCGAGTTTCTGAACATTTGTAAAGATATTCCTGGTCATTATTCTTATAGTTGTAAATTACCTGTCATTTCCAAATGCCATGGTTAACTAGATACATTAAAACATCTATTCAAAAAACACAAAATGGTGCAGAAAACGATTCTTTGCCGTATTCTATGAAAACGCGAAGACTTAGCTATAGAACACCTTTGCACCATTCGATAGGTATTTTAAAGGTATATATTCTGGTGAGTTAAAAAATATAGCGTTCTATCTAAATTAATCAAGTTATAGCCACTTAAAGTTCTTATTTGATTAGTTTTAATTTTTGGACACCCTGTATAATATAGCAAGTTTATTATAGTTGGGATATAAAATATGATTTATTGTTACACTTCACTGTAAATTTTGAGTACATAACTGAAATACTTCTTAAGTATTTGAAACATGAAAGTTAGGTTA
Source organism: Diaprepes abbreviatus (assembly GCA_034092305.1). Classification (NCBI taxonomy): domain Eukaryota; kingdom Metazoa; phylum Arthropoda; class Insecta; order Coleoptera; family Curculionidae; genus Diaprepes; species Diaprepes abbreviatus. The sequence continues at coordinate 10,430 of JASJET010000327.1, read as the reverse complement.
GGTTTTGTCAAAATTCAAATTATTTAAAAAACCCTTTAAGTACTATAAACCTTATTAAAGTAAGCACATATTTTGACCAGATAATCCAAAAATGCAATAATATACAGGGGGTTCCATTTTAAAAAACAAAACTTTGATACTTTCCGAGCTTTTGGGACACCCTGTATAATATTAAAATAATTTTAAAAAGTAACTATATTAGTCCTCCATGTATCCACGTATTTTGGTCGCAATATTCTCTGCCCAACAGGGTGAGTAACCCTGTATATAAAATGTTACACATAATTTAATTTTCTCTGGAAAAACTGATAAAATATCACTAAACATTTCTCAAAAATTTCGTTTTATTTTTCCAATCTATACCCAAAAATTTGGAACGAACTACACCTAAATAGTTTATAGCTTTCGAAACCCACTTCAAGACAAACCCATCAGTGCAATCATCTACCTTGATGGATTTTACAATACACCTTATTTACTATCAATAATATCAGAAAACAATAAGTGGTTTCACTATTGATCGGCAATAAATCCAACACCACGCTGGTTATTCATCTAAAATTTATACTCATACCCTCAGTTTTATTACCTTCATAAAGATATTAACTCATTTTCCAATAAATGCAAATTAGCAATAACCCATAAAGACCCTTCGTATAATTTTATAGATTTTATTTGCATAAAATATATATATGGCCTGTAATCTTTATTATTTTCATAAGGAATAATGATCAATCATCATGACGAAGAAGTCACGTGTGATGCAAATGTAACTAGTTACGCCCACTGCAACTTAATTTACCGTTGGATCCCCTGCTTATTGTTCATGTTGCAGCCCTTTTATGTGCCGTTGTTATGAAGTTAGAACAGGAATTAATGTTTATCTTATTAAATGCATCCCAAAATTTAATTAAGAGTCATTTCATATGAAATCATCAAAAAAAAATTGTTTGCCGTAGGGGAACGAGGTGCTAGTTGTAACGATTTTTAGAGAAACTAATATATTTTGACATCTATCAGCTGAATTACTACGTATTGAACACTGGATTCATACGTTAACTTATCCATCATTAAATCAAGTAGAAAAAACATCAACATTATTCGTATTTCTTTCACAACAATTCTTTTTCGCAGAAAAGTGCAGTGTTACAAATTACCCCTGCTGTGGGGTTAGTTATAACATCTATTGGGGTAAGTAATAACAGTACAGAAAAATCGAAATTGAGAACATTTGAACTAGAATCTCAACGGTTTCCCGAAAGAAACCATTCTAAACTAGCCGTTTTTGTGAGACTATTAAACCAGTTTCGGCAAAGTGGAAGTGTCAGTTATAAAAAACCTGTTATAAGAAAACCTGTCACCGAGGATGAAGAAAATGTTTTTACTATACTTGGCTCGGTGATCCAAAATCCCAATATTAGTCGGAATCGTATATCCGAAAATACTAACATTAGCCAAGCAAGTGTTTCAAGGATTCTTAACACATACAGATTTCATCCTTATAAAATCCAACTTGGTCAAGAGCTTCACGGAAATGATTTTTACAACCGAACTGAATTCTGCTTATGGGTGTTAAATAAAATGGCAGAAAATGAACACTTTTTTGATAATGTGTTGTTTAATGATGAATGTATTTTTCGTATCAATGGTTTCGCGAATAGACACAACTTCCATTATTATTCTGATTCAAATCCGCATGAATACAGAGTTATGAGAAACCAGAATAGGTGGTCGGTTAATGTGTGGGAAGGAATTCTGGGTCCATACTTAATTAGACCCTGTTTTTTGAAGGACCTTTAAATGGTTTGACTTTTTGTGGTTTTCTAATTTTCAGTGTTGTTAGAAGATGTCCTTTCAAATATTAGAACAACTATGTGGCTTCAACTGGATGAAGCTCCGCCTCATTATCATCGCGAGGTTCGGCAATTTTTAAATGTCAACTTTCGAAATAAGTGGATTGATTGGATCCCCTGCTTATTGTTCATGTTGCAGCCCTTTTATGTGCCGTTGTTATGAAGTTAGAACAGGAATTAATGTTTATCTTATTAAATGAATCCCATAATTAAATTAAGAGTCATTTCATATGAAATCATAAAAAAAAAAAATGTTTGCCGTAGAGGAACCAAGTGCTAGTTGTAACGATTTTTAGAGAAACTAATATATTTTGACATCTACCAGCTGAATTGCTACGTATTGAACACTGGATTCATACGTTAACTTATCCATCATTAAATCAAGTAGAAAAAACACCAACGTTATTCGTATTTCTTTCACAACAATTCTTTTTCGCAGAAAAGTGCCGTATTACAACTTACCCCGGATGTGGGGTTAGTTATAATATCTATTGGGGCAAGTAATAACAGTACAAAAAAATCGAAATTGAGAACATTTGAACTCGAGTCTCAAGGGTTTCCTGAAAGAAACCATTCTAAACTAGCAGTTTTTGTGAGACTATTAAACCAATTTCGGGACAGTGGAAGTATCAGTTATAAAAAACCTGTTATAAGAAAACCTGTCACCGAGGATGAAGAAAATGTTTTTACTATACTTGGCTCAGTGATCCAAAATCCCAATATTATTCGGAATCAGGCGCGGATCCAAGGGGGGGGGGGGGCGATCGCCCCCCCCCCCCAAGAGCTCTGAGTTCAGGAAAATAGACCCGATTTTGCCTCTTATACTATAGTTTATTCAAAAACTAGAGAAAGTAATAAATCATTTTTAACCATTTTTTTCCTTGCAAACTGTGTTTTTTAGTCCGGTGTCTTTGGCAAAATCTGTTAGACACATATATTTTTCGTAGAAATGGATTTGAAATTTTATAATCAAAAATATCGATCTATAATAATGGACTATTTGGATTGGATAACAATAGATATTTGGAAGTATGAGGTGTTAAAATGGATTTTAATCCTTGTCAAACCGTCGGAAGGAGGTTTATTTTATCCCTAAGTATTTATGGCATATAATAGTATTTCGGTAATAAACTTAAAATAAAAGCTTTTATAATATTATTTTATTTTTTACTATTTCACACACACACATACACACACACGCACACACACACACACACACACACACACACACACACACACAGATACAAATCATAACTGTATTTTTATTATTTTTAATTTTGTCATAAAAACCGTTTTAGGCACCTTCAGAAAAAAACGTAGCTTTATTCTATTAAAAAATTTAAGTTATAATTTAAATATTTACAAAATACCCATTGTCAAAAATACAAAAAATTAAGCATATATAAAAAAATAAACTAGTCTATATAAGATCAAAATTTTTTTGAGGCTTCGGTCAGATTTTATTATTAATTAAAAACATTTTTAGGACATTTGACGTTTCAGTTTATTTATCTCTTAAATCATCTGCAGAATTACAATTAAAAACCAAAAAAAGATTCGAATATAATTAGTTTTTATATGTTACAGTTAAAAATAGACCTACTTAATTTATTTCTATTGTACTGATATCTTAATTTAATTTACTTTATTATATGGAAATCCGATAGCCCCCCAAAAAAAATGCTAATTCTACATGCTTAAGAAAAAGACACAAATACAATAATAAAATAATAAAAAACTTACGGCTACTTGAAATTAAATATATATAAAATTAAAGAAAAATATATAAAAAATAAAAAAATTATAAACAGCATTAAACAATAAAATACAACAAAACCAAAAATTAAAATAATAAATTGTATTTACACTGTTAAACATTACGTATCTAATTCCTAATCAAAGTCAGTGAAGCTATCTTCGCTCAAATTAATTATAATTGGTTCCTCTATGTCACAGATCATGAGATTAAGTTTCCACATTTTATATTATTCTTTTATTATATGGATTTTTCCCAATTTTCCGCAGTAACTTTATTCAAAAAAATCTTTCAAAACTTTAGTTACATTACTAATTTTGTAAATTGTGTTATTTCTAGTAATTCTACCTTTTCCATGAGAGACATATTTCCTTCTTCAACGAACAGTTTTCGGACGATCTATAAGCACAGATTTTCTATCTGGTTTTTCCCAGCAAAAATTAAGTTCTCTGAGCAATTTCCAGAGTACAGTTCTTTTAATTTCAGGTAAATCGCGATCTTCATTGATTTTAGTTAGAATTTTGTTGACGGTTGGGTTCTGCTTCTCATAATAAAATGTATGTACAACTCCTTTTATTGCAGTTTTCATCTCTTCTTCCAACGAGGTTTTTCTTCTGCCTGTGATCGAATGTGGCTTGGGAGTACAAACAATTCCATTATTTTTTTTCTCCTTCAGTTGTGATGTTGGAACACATCTCAAAAGAACTTTCAACATTATTATTTTTAGTCGTAATAAGTTTAAGGATTTGGAATAAATATAAAGGTGGAAACCCTATCTTTTGGGTGTCTCACTAATCTCAAATCATATATAAAAACAAGCGCAAACAAGAAAAATCACTAAGGACACACTGTAAGCTGTACTTTGCTTGACAAAAATTAAATTAAACAATGAGAAATTTTATTGTTGCAGTAAATTTATAAAAGCTTATAATTAAATATAATTTGATTCACGGCAGTTCTCAGTTACCTGCGGCACTGTAGCAGGTAAGTTGGAGGTAGTTCTTGAATAGAGTATAGGAATGTGTATTCTTGCGATCGTCTCTCCCTCCCAAGAGCTTTAAGTTCAGGAAAATAGAACCGATTCTGCCTTTTATATTAGGAATGTGTATGCTGCTGGCACTCCCCGTCGTTGACAACTTGTTTTTCTTGCGATAACCTCCTCCAAGAGCTTTTTGTTCACGAAAATAGACCCGATTCTGCTCTTATACTTATGCTGCTGGTATCCCCCTTGTCGACAACTTGTTTTTACTTGTGATCGCCCCCCCCCCCCTCTCCAAGAGCTTCAAATATAGAAAAATAGACCCGACCATGCTTTTTACACCAAAAATAGGACTGTTGCTGGTGTCTACCCCCCCCCCCCCCGTTGACAACCTATTTTGGCTTGCCATATTACCGCCCTCCTCAAAGAGAGATGCTGGATCCGCCCCTGTTCGGAATCGTATATCCGAAAATACTAACATTAGCCAAGCAAGTGTTTCAGGGATTCTTAACACATACAGATTTCATCCTTATAAATCCAACTTTGTCAAGAGCTTCACGGAAATGATTTTTACAACCGAACTGAATTCTGCTTGTGGGTGTTAAATAAAATGACAGAAAATGAACACTTTTTTGATAATGTGTTGTTTAATGATGAATGTATTTTTCGTACCAATGGTTTCGTGAATAGACACAACTTCCATTACTATTCTGATTCAAATCCGCATGAATACAGAGTTATGAGAAACCAGAATGGTGGTCGGTTAATGTGTGGGAAGGAATTCTGGGTTCATACTTAATTAGACCCTATTTTTGAAGGACCTTTAAATGGTTTGACTTTTTGTGGTTTTCTAATTTTCAGTGTTGTTAGAAGATGTCCTTTTAAATATTAGAACAACTATGTGGCTTCAACTGGATGAAGCTCCGCCTCATTATCATTGCGAGGTTCGGCAATTTTTAAATGTCAACTTTCGAAATAGGTGGATTAATTGGATCTCCTGCTTATTGTTCATGTTGCAACCCTTTTATGTGACGTTGTAATGAAGTTAGAACAGGAATTAATGTTTATCTTATTAAATGCATCCCAAAAATTAAATTAAGAGTCATTTCATATGAAATCATCAAAAAAAAAATGTTTGCCATAGGGGAACGAGGTGCTAGTTGTAACGATTTTTAGAGAAACTAATATATTTTGACATCTACCAGCTGAATTACTACGTATTGAACACTGGATTCATACGTTAACTTATCCATCATTAAATCAAGTAGAAAAAACACCAACTTTCTTCGTATTTCTTTCACAACAATTCTTTTCGCAGAAAAGTACCGTGTTACAACTTACCCCGGCTGTGGGGTTAGTTATAACATCTATTGGGATAAGTAATGACAGTACAGAAAAATCGAAATTGAGAACATTTGAACTTATATTTTTCAGTTATACAATTAAAATCTTTACATAATTTGTAACCTTAGTCAAAAAATAAAATGAAATAAACTTCTAAACAATAATCAATATGAATATTTAGGTTTTATCTTATTTTGTAGGTCTGCATCTACTTACAATCAACATGGAACGTTTAATCACATTAATTAAATTAGATACATTTTAAGAAACTCTAGAAATTATAATTTTTTCATATCTTACACATAATTATATATATATATATATATATATATATAAACATTTAATTTTCTAAAATTTTTTCTTAACCCATCTTTCTATATAAATGTATGGTAACTTCTTTGGATTAGGTTTCAAAAATTAATACTACTATTCTGTGCTTGACGTTTCGCCCAACGTAGTGGGCTTTTTCAAAAGTATAATCTAATGGAATATCTGGAAGAAAATGTCATAGAAAAACTTAATATACCGATTCAATTTTTCAAAAGGTACGTTGACCACTGTCTAGCAGCTGTCCCCGAAACTGAAATAGACACCATACTAAATGCATTCAACAATTTCCACCAAAAGATGCAATTTACATCAGAAGTCGAACAAAATGGAAAAATAAATTTCCTTGACCTCACACTAGTTCGAAATTATGAAAGTAAAAAGATTGAGACGATGTGGTACACAAAAGATACATGGTCGGGACGCTACCTTAACTATCAATCACATCATCCGAAACCCCAAAAGATCAGCGTAATAATAGGTTTGACTGATAGAGACAAATCCTGCGTGATAATAATTTCCCCGAAAAACTCACAAACAGAATAATAAAACAACGAACCTACAAACTGTATAATAAGAACGCCCTTACACAAAATAATAATAATAACAACCCAAAAACATATGTTGCAATACCATACATAAATTCATTGTCAGAAAAAGTTACACATATCCTCAAACAGCACGATAATATAGTTTGCCATAAAACATACAACCACTTGTCACCACTATTTACAAAGCTAAAAAGTAAGGTGACCCATAAAAAGAAATCTAACATTATCTATTCCGTACCATGTCTAAATTGTCCACAAAAATATATTGGAATGACAACACAATATCTAGACAGCAGATTAAACGGACATAAATACACAAAAAAAAAGCAACGACAGCATTACACAAACACGAGACAAATTTTAAACATGAATTTGATTTTTCAAACAATAAGATTCTAACCCAGGAAAGAAACTACCATAAACTTCAAATAAAGGAAATGCTACATATAAAAAAAGAAAAACAAGCAATCAATGACAAACAAGATATCAAAAACTTAAGCCAGATATATTTTAACCTAATAAACTAAACCACCAATTGTAGCCCTTATTGTTTGCAACACACTGTATAGTCGATATTGATAAAATTTATTTATAAATCAGAAAAAACTGAGTAAAAAGGTTTCCAAATAAAAGAAATATCAAGTTGATAGCAACTGAAGGAATGGTCAAATACATCACTAAAAAACATGGCCAAGGTAAATTGAGGTGCATATTCTGGTATTAATTTGTAATTTTTAAATTTTAATTTTTGATTTCACATTATTTTATAAATTGATATTTTTAATTAATATTGTACCGTTGAGTGTTACTTCTAAGTCTTGTGAGTGTGCGTTTGTGACCATGTTAGTTGTATTTTGTTTTTATTTTAGATTATACTTTTGAAAAAGCCCACTACGTTGGGCGAAACGTCGAGCACAGAATAGTAGTATTAATTTTTGAAACCTAATCCAAAGAAGTTACCATACATATATATATATATATATATATATATATATATATATATATATATATATATATATATATATATATATATATATATATATATATATATATTCTACCCATTCATCTTATTTGAATCACTGTAGGCTTCACAACAAACTAAACAATACTATTCCTCAGTTTCCGATTCTGAATCAGAAGTCAAAATTTTTTCTGCTTCTTTGTTTTTAGCTAATTTGCCGTAACCTTTTCCTGTACCCTTTCCTTTCCCTTTTTCTTTACCGATTCCTTGTCCCTTTTCTCTATCTTCATTGTCTATTTTCTGTTTCTTTTTCATTTTTTCTTCACGTGCCATTCTTAAGGCTTCCTCTTCAGGTATTTCCGTCAAAACAGTTGATTTTCTTTTGCGTCTACTTACAGTATTTTGTTTCCTCGGTAGTGCCTTTGGTAAATGTCTTACCTTGGATGGTGAAAATTCGTTTAGCAAATCTGAGCAACTTGGAGTTGGTTCGGTCGCAGTTTCAATGTGACGTATATTTTCAGTGGCACTTATATCCAAATCTGGAGTATAATCTTATAGTTCTGGATTTGCCATATTGAATCTTGGAAAAATACTTTTCAAGTCTTAATTTACACTCTCAAGAACCCCTATATCAATTTTGGAGAAAATCGAAAAAATCCGCCAGATTGAGTTTTTCAAAAAATATTTTAATTCAAAATTAACACTAACAAAAATCCTCAATACTAATTTTAGACAAAATCGAGAGATGTAGAATCTTTAATCCGCTATCTTGGATCCGCTGTACTTAATTTGTTTTAAATAACTTACTTCAAATTTGTAATATGCGATCCCAAAACTCCTCCATATCAATTTTGTACGAATTAGGACAATATTCATTTTTTATCCTCCATATTGAATACGCCAAATTGAACTTTTTAAAAATGATTTCAGGTTCGTTATGTGTGAGCCCGAAAACTCCCCCATATCAATTTTGGAGAAATCGAACAAAATTGATTTTTGTCATCAGCCATATTGAATTTTTAAAAAATAATTTCAAAATCGTTATGTGCGATCCCGAAAACTCCTCCGTACCAATTTTGGAAAAAAATTGGACAAATTTGATTATTTTATCGCCATATTGGATCCGCCATATTTAATTTTAAAAAGAAATTTCAGATTCGTTATGTGCGACCCCAAAAATAGCTCCATACCAGTTTTGAAGAAAATCGGACAAAATTTAATTTTTTTGTCCGCTATATTGGATCCGCCGTATCAAATTTTTTTAAAGATAACTCCAGATTCGTTGTCTCTCTCTCTCTCTCTCTCTCTAGCATTGCAACTCGGAGTGGGTCTTTGCTGACTTCACAATCTGCCTCCACTTGCTGCGATCCATCATCAGTTCCTCCGCGCGTTCGACGTTTAGGGTTTGTAAGTCTGCTGCAACATTATCTCGCCACCTCATCCTTGGTCTTCCTAGCGGCTGCTTTCCTTCTGGGTTCTCTTCCCATACCAACTTGACATACGTTGATCTTGTCTCATAACATGGCCGGCCCATCTTAATCTTTCTGCTTTTATTATTTTCACTATATCTGGCTGGTTGTATAGTTCCTCCAATTCCTTGTTTGTTCTCGTTCTATATTGCTGTGTGGTGTTGTCCTGACCGGTCCGTATATCCCTCTAAGTATTCTTCTTTCTGCGATTTTCAGTCTATTCTCATTTTGTTTTGTCAACGTCCATGTTTCACATGCATATGTCATTGCCGGTCTTACAACTAACTATATATTCTTATTTTCGTGCGGCGAAATATATTTTTCGATTTCATTATCTTTTGCAGCCCATACCAGCAGCGGTTGTCTCCTTGTATTCTGTTGTTAATCTCTTGTGTAATGTTGTTGTCAGAGGTGATCGTAGCTCCCAAATATTTAAATTGATGGACCCTTTCAAAATTGTAGTGGTCCATAGTCACGTTCTGTCCTATTCTGTCTCGCCGTTCCGTTCTTATTGTAGCCATATATTTTGTTTTTTCTTCGTTGATTCGTAGGCCAACTTTCTTCGCGGCATTTTCCAGTTTGAAGAACTCTTTCTTGACACTGGTAGTTGTATTATCTACAATATCGATATCATCAGCGAACGCCAATATGATGCGCGGACCTTGATTTCTAAAGAGGAGCGTTTTTGTGTTGGTTTTTCGTACGATGCTCCCCAAGGCGACGTTAAAGAGGAGTGGAGATAGCACATCGCCTTGTTTAAGACCACTGTTGATTGTAAAGAAGGTTGACAATCTTCCTTCAAGTCTTACTGCACTTGTAGATCCCTCTACACGTTTTAGTGAGGTTAATTAGCTTCTTCGGTATGCCCAGTTCTGCCATGGCATTCAACAAAATTCCATAAATGTTGTGTATGACCCTGAAAATTCCCCTATACCAATTTTGGAGAAAATAGAATAAAATTAATTTTTTTGGCCACTAATTGCCAGCGACATCTTGGATTTTACTGCATCAATTTCGTCCAAAAAAAATATGGGACCACCGCAGTAACTTCCTGAACATAACGTAAAAAATTTCATTTAAATCGTTGCCGGTGTTCCGAAGTAATCGGTGTACATACATAAAAAAAAATATATAGTCGACAAACTGAGATCCTCCTTCCTTTAGAAGTCGGTTAAAAAAACCCTGTATAC